>VYXC01003806.1:6088-47052 GCA_013397175.1 Platysteira castanea | reverse complement strand
CTCGAGTGCTGGGGGCAGTTTTGGGTGCCACAATGTAAGAAAGACATTAAACTATTAAACAATGTCCAAAGGAGAGCAACAAAGATGGTGAAGAGCCTTGAGAAGAAGCTGTATGAGGAGCAGCTGAGATCACTTGGTCTGTTCACCCTGGAGGAGACTGAGGGGAGGCCTCACTGCAGTTACAGCTTCCTCCCGAGGGGAAGAGGAGGGGCAGACGCTTCTCTGTGGTGACCAGAGACAGATCCTGAGGGAACGACCTGAAGTTGTGTCAGGGGAGGTTTAGTTTGGATATGAGGAAAAGCTTCTTCACCCAAAGGGTGGCCAGACACTGGAACAGGCTCTGCAGGGAAGTGGTCACAGCACCAAGGTTGACAGAGCTCAAGAAGCATTTGGACAATGCTCTCAGGCACATGGGTTTGATTCTCGGGGTATCCTGTGCCAGGGCCAGGAGTTGGACTCCATGATCCTTTTAGGTCACCCCAAGACAGCATCTCAGCATACTCTGTGATTCTAAGCATTGATCATCAGTAGCAGTACTGAATACAAGTTTAAAGGAACAAGTCTGAATAAGAGAACAAGCCTTGCCTTAGTGACTCAGAGCGTAGTGTGATGGAATATATTCTTCTAGGCTGTTTCTTTAAGGTGTAAATTGAGAAAAGACTGAGCAAGTACAGCCAGAGAGCTCCCTGTCCCAGGCAAAGCCAGGTGTCTCTGCACTACATTACAATTGGAATATTTAACATCTCATCTTCAAATAATTTTTAGGCTTTTAGGCTCACAGCTACTGAAAATATGCTACTAAATGTGTGGATCATCTTGGTCATTAAATTGTTACAGTTATCATTAAACTTCAAAAGACATAAAAAATACACTACTTGCATTCTCTCAGCTGAATATTTAGCTGATGAGGTCCTTTGACAATTACTATCAAATTGTTGGAGTCAAACAGAGAGCATCTCTTAAGAGATGGATACCATTTCCAGTGTAACTACCATACAATATCCAGAGTCCCTAGAATAAAGTGCCTTGGAAAATGGGGCCTCTCTGGTGGGCCTTATTGAGAGGTGGTTGTGACAAGCCACCTAAATTCTCAGAAATGACAGAAAGGGAAATGGAAGTTAAAATTTTGTTTATAATATAATTTGTTTGTTGAAATACTTTTTGACGTATAAATGAACAAATCACTGCAATACTAAGGAAAATAAAACAACTTACAAATTATATGTAGGACGTGTTGTTTGGTTGTTTAACTAAGGGGCAAGGTAAAGTTTTGGAAGTGCACAGTAGATTTGTTGAGGGGTTTTTTTGTTTTTATTTTAGAAGATGTTTTCTGTCCAGTTTTGTCTTGAAGTTGTGTGATGCTGAATTTGTGCTGTATTATAAAATATAGAAAACTAGATGAGTTACAGAAAGTTAATTTGCTAAACTTTACACATATCTTATATATAGGTCTATAAATATATATATGTATATCTATATAAAGTCTAGAAAATTTTTGCAACAGAAGCATTATTGAACTCTGGTATGTACTGTTATTTCCTCTTTATTTTGTTCTACTTTTCTGATTGCATAATTGAGTTACAGAATTGTCACAGGTATCTGTCAAAGTTTCTTCCTGTGCTTTGCAGTATTTCAGTAAGCACAAATATATTAGTCCCACGGACAACTGTGATTGCTCTGTTAGTTTTCCAGTAAAACTTGTGGTCGTAATGGTGATTCAGTACCTGACTTGTTTTAATCTAACAGATGTTACACTTTAACCAGTATTCCCCATGAAAAAAAAATTGTTCTTCCAAGTTTCCAAAGAGGTATTTCCAACAGGGAATTCACTTGTCGTGGAAGTGTGGTTTTCATTTTGCATTTGACATAAAATTTTCATAAATTTTATTGTGAATGATGGTGTTAGTATCTCCAGAGATCACACTGAGAGAGTTTATTTTTTATTTCAGTGTATAAAAGAATTATGTTTGCTGCTGCTTAACCAGTCCCTCCTGCTGCCATCCCTGAAACTGCTGGTAGAAAGCAAAGACCAAGACCTTCATACTATGGCACTGGAGCAGATAACAGCTGTTGCTAAGGTATGAACAGTTGAATGAACCACCTTTCAGAGGCTGAGGTAATAAGTTAGCTCTTTTATCTTCATGTAGTAAGCAGAGACTGCTGAGACACTTACCATTATTAAGGCTTTCCACAGCTATTGTGTCCACAGTGAGCAGTAACACAGGGCTGGTAAGAGCTTTTATACGTCATACTTGAGGTGATTAAACCTCACAGCACTTCCTTTAAATTACTTAGTATGCTATTTTAAGTCAGTGTAGTGGAACAGAAACTATTCTGTTATATAAAATAGGTTGTTACCTCTGTGTTTATATTCCCTCACTTTAGGGTGTTTTAAGTGATAGTAGTATGTCAGATGACTTAGCTTGTTTCTGACAAATGTGGCATTTATTTATATACACTTGGAGAGCTGTTCTGTCACTGGTTTTGTTGTGACAGTACATTTGGGGACTTTCATGCCACTCTAAACAGACTTGATTCCATACTGTAGCAAAGTTTCTGGAGAAAAAAAACCTCAATATTATCTTTTTCTTTGGGCAAGAACTGAAAGATGTTACTGTATGTTTGTCAATTGCTATGTAACATTACATTACTGTCTTTTCCCTGTGTATTTCCTTTTTGGCAAATAAGAAGGAACACCTGAAAGTATGAAAGTTAGTCTCCTGGGCAAAAGCATTGTATAATTTTTTATCTTTTTTCTGAAAGCTGAACTGGGTTTAAAATTTTTTGAAGCTCTTAATTGAACTTGCAGCCTAACTTTCTTGGGTTTTATGTTAGCTGTGGTCTGCGATCTGGCATCCTACTGCAAAAGAGAGGGAGCCAATTGTCTCTTACCTTTTCATGAAAGAGAATGGCTTTCTCCTCTGAGAAAGCACTGGTAATTTCCAGAATTACAGTGAATAGGTAGGAAAGCCTCATCTCTAGTATTTCTGAATTGTGCACCATATCTTAGGGACCTTCTGGTTGTGTATTACGATACAAAATAATAATTGATGTTATATTTTCCATGTGATACTTCACAAGGAAACTGCCCACATAGAAACAAATGAAACCATGTGTCTTTCTAAAATAAGTATCCCCAAAACACAAAAGCTTTGAAAATGTGGTATGTAGGAATTCAGATTGAAATGATAACTTCTTCTAGGGATACCCTCTGTTCTAGTTATATCAATTGCCACAAAGTTTTCAGATTCCTTGGTTGTAATAAACTGTGCAAGTCATATCCCCTACTTTCACACTATCCTCTTTTACCTAGGAAAGATACTCTCCATCCTCTTCTTCCCAGGGTTCTCCCTTAAGTCTCTCTTCCTCACTTACTCCTACTCGTGTGCTGAGTCTTTCCTTCTTATGCATATTGTATTCCAGAAGCTTTCTCTTTCTGCATCCTTTGGACAGTTTGAGAAATGATCTGTCTCCTTTCCAGAACTGGTGAAGACTAACCAGAGAAGCAATGGATCTGGAACCATAGGCTCCATTTCACATATTGCTAATTTTTCTTTAAAAGGGCTTTTTTACCAAAATGGAAGAAGCACTAGCTTTTTTAACATGTTCTCTATGAAAATTTGAAACAGTAGAATGCAAGGTAGCAGGGCATATTATATGTAACACACATCTGCTTCTACCAAAATTCTAATGCCATTGTTAGCATCCAGTTTGAATTTGGAGTGTTTGCTAGTAGAGGTTGGTATCTAAACTAAGAACACATAGGTGTTCCTATGTCCTTTTTTATATACCAATAAACTACAAATTTTCTGAATTTTTTGCAAAATATAATTGTGTAAATATTAACCACCAAACAATAGTCCATTGATACTTTTCTTTTACCACCTGCAATTTTAGATTTTATTTCTACAAAGCAATGCGTTTTTGTAACTTTTAAACAAGCTGATTTCATTGAAAAGCAAGCACAAATCTGATACATGCGTGTACTTTCTCATCTCTGTGTTCTTGTTAGCCTTTCAAAATTGACTTTTTTGTAAACAGATGAAAGCTGCTGTATAAGTCACTAATTCTGAAGCTTGTCAGCAGGAATTACTGTCCAAGTATGTTTTATTTAGCTATTTTTAAAGTATAATGCTGTGCAGTAGCACTTTCTGAATGGTTACTAATTGTATTGCTCTCTTAACTGGGCATTTCTTTCTAATGTGCTCCAGCTTTCAGTTTCCTACACTCTAGGCTGATTACATTATAGTGGAGTTTAAGGGCCAAGAACCGTATTAGCTTCTTGCTAGTATAAAGCACTTTGTACACCTATGCATGCCCTAAATAATACTCTTTTTGGCTTTCTTACACAGGAGGAAGCTTGATAAGCTATTTCTGATTCTTCCTTCTAAATTCAGTATTAATTTGAGCATGTAGTTCTGCAAGAGTGCTGAATAACCTAGAATTTTCAAAGCAGTTAGGTTTGGTCTCATGTTTCACTTTAAGTCAATGAGGATTTAACTATTGACTTTATTACATCAGGTATAGATACCTGTACCTTGAATGTGACACTGTTAGAAAAGCAGCAGGTACAGAAGAGTGCTGTGCTAAATGTAAAAGCTGTTTTTATATTGTATAAAAAGTACCTCTTACTCCTTGTTTTATATGCATCTCTTATGATTACATTATCTGCTGTTGTACTAAAACTGCATGTATTACTTAGCTATGGCCATGTTGTTTATTCAGTATAATTTTCTATGCCTGCTTTTTGCTTTTTAAGAAACAGTATTTGGACTGTTAATGCTTTTTGTAAAATTCTCAATGAATTTTTCATAGGAAGGCCGTTTCTGCTCAGGAAACAGACAAATAACATCTGGCAGAGGGGACTCATAGCTATTGATTCCCTGATCCAGTGCTAACACAGCTCACAAACATGGCTGCGAGAAAAATACAGCACTTGCTTGCTGATAGGATGTATTAGTTAGCCATTTGTTGTATGTTGCTGACAGCTTTATGGATGTTTACAGTTAAGGATGGTGCTGAAGTGCTGATACTAGGAATTGTACAGCTTTTGCCTGTAGTAAACCAACCAAGTTTTTGTGTAAGCTTTTTTGAAATTGCAGACCCCTCTTTTTATTGTGTATCTTTTAATGAACTGCCACTTGCCTTTTCTGAATTACATAAATAACTGTTCTTCCCCTGTGTTGTGTAGTGTTTGAGTAGTTTAAAAAATCAGTTTACTTAAATAACCTTATTACTGCCAATAGAGCTGTTAAAAGTCAGATTGTTTTTGAGGGGGGTTTCAGTGTTGTCTGTGCACTTGGGTATCTTTCAGAGATGAAAACTGATTTTTCTACATCTAAGAGAGCAAGTAAATATTCTATTGCCTGTTGGTACCTATAAAGCTAACAAGTGTGGGTTAATATAAGCAGTGCAAATACTTGTTCAATCAATATTTCAATAGAAACTGGAACCAGAAAAATGTTGTAATCTGAAATAATACCTGAACTTCATTTGCATGTTATAATTTCAGAGATGAAGTACTGAATCTACCTTTGTAACATGTTTAACTGAAAAATTTTAGTATAAGTCATAAATATTGTATGGAATAATGGAATTTCTAGTGTTCTCCAGTGTATGCCATTTATGACTTCACTTAATGGGGCTTAATCTTTAAAAGAAATAGTTAAATTATGTGTAAATAAGCTAATGGTGATTATGATAAAATATCTTTCTCTAGTTTACTTTTCCAGGATTTTTTACGTCACTGGTTTTTTTTCCCCTTATTTATTTGTTCTATAGATATATACTCCAGGAAGGAATAAAGCAAAAAGCGTTTTTACCTGTAGTAGTGTTGGCGAAGGGAATACTCTGGGAAACAGCGGTTTCAGTTCTTTACTGCTGTTAGGTCATCAGCAGCTCTTACCTTTCATAACTTGCAGATTTTATAATGCAGAAGTTATGGGTGAAATACTGCCTGTTGGTGGTACCAGAACCTCTGGATACCTGCACAAACAATGCTGATGGGGAATTGGATCATCAAGTTCCAAACCCTGCGTGGGCAGGGATACCTTCCACTAGTCCAGGCTGCTCAAAGCCCAACCTGGCCTTGAACACTTCCAGGGTTGGAGCATCCACAACTTTTCTGGGCAAGCTGTTCCACCCTCACAGTGAAGAATTTCTTCCTAATATCCAATCTAAACCAACCCTCTTACCATTTAAAGTAAGAGGGTTGGTTTAGATTGGATATTTCCTCTTGTCCTATCACTCCATGCTCTTGTGAAACATCCCTCTCCAGCTCTCTTGTACTGAAAGGCTGTTGTGTGGTCTCCCTAGAGCCTTTTCTTCTCCAGGTGGAAAAACCCAATTCTATCAGCCTGTTTTCACAGGAGAGGTGCTCCAGCCCTCCTAAGATCGTCTTTGTTACTTTCTCTGGACCCATTCTAACAAGTCCATGTCTTTCTTGTGCTGGAGGCCCCACACCTGGATGCAGTACTCCCGAGTGCTCTCATGACAGCAAAGGTACCACTTGAATGCCTACACTTCAATGCTTGAAAAGAAATGTTAGCCATGCCTAAATAGAAAAGCCAAGGGAAAAAAGTTAGTCCTCCTTAATGTAGTTATCCCCGTTAGACCTTTTACTTGTAACTATGAATGCTGTGTGTAAGCATCACGCTAAATCTACAGTGTCAAATTCTGCTGAAGGAGAGATGGATATGAAAAATGAAAACTGCTCCCATTTAAACCTTCCAGATTTTACTCTAATGAACAGTCTAGCACCCTTAGCATGGAGTTCTAGATAGGCATAATGATTTTTCTCTAACATAGACACTCTGATTTTGTCATTATTGTGGGTCATAGTTCATTCACACAGTATGGAAAGTGATTGGGTGTTAATTTGTGCAGAAGATACCTGCACCTCTGAGACCTGCTTAAACTGCAGTCACATGCATTCCTTATCACTGGAACAGTGATTGTGGGATTAGCAATAGTCTTAGTTTATGGCCCAGTTAGGGTCTTGGGATAGCAACGGCTCTGCATCTGCAAGCAGATCAGAAGTGATTCATTAGTAAGATCCTGACTGAGCTGTCTGCCCAGAAAAAAACAGCTTTTTAAAACTTGGATAATAAGGTGGTTGGTTTTTTACTTGCTGGGTTTTACTGTCTTACAGACTCAAAAGAATGATTTTGAAAATAAAAATGTATTGTGTTTAGGAGTCTGGATCTACTGCAGGCTAATATTTGGTATGTATGGCAAGGAAAAATAACTCTGGAGGTTGATTTCCATTAATGTTTTTAAAATGTAAGATTTTGAGGATCAAAATTCCATCTGGAGCAGCAACCTGGCTCAAACAGATGGAAGAATTACAAGTCCAGTGAGAAGTAAGAATAGGGCAGATGTACAGGCTCTTTCTCTGAAATACTGCTTTCCAAACTTTTGGCTATTTTCAGCTGTATGTATCTGCTAAGTAATTGCCAGTGGTTTTCTTTCTTGGTTTTATGCAATTTCTCCTTAAACTTGGATGAGCTTTTACATCCTGCAGTATCATTTGACAGAGAATTCAACAGTGAAAAACCTACTTTTTTTTTTCTCGTAATATGATCCCACTAGATTAATTTGATGCTTCTTTTTTTTTTCTTAATGAGATAATGTTTTTAATTAATCCCTTCATAACTGTAGTGATGTTCCTATCTGCCCTGTGCCCTCCAGGCCATTTTTTTTTTAGATTGGAGAGTCATAGGTTTGCTGAGCACTTTCCTGTATAAAAAACATACTATACTTGTGTCGGTAAAGGCACAATAAAGGAAACTCTCACACCTGCTAGGTTCAGCAGAAAGAGATAAAAAAAAAAGAAGCTTTATTTACATTTCTGATACTTTATAGAGTTTTCAGTTCCACAAGGGATTGGAGGACATGTCACTTCCTCCTCAATCCCACTGGAGAAAAACGATGCTCATCAAACTTTCTCTTATCACAAAAGGAATGAAAAACAGAAAAGACAGTTAAATAAACATTGACTATTGTTTACATGAAACTGTGTGACAATTCTCTGTCTCTAAGGTTATAACAGAAGGCTTAGCAAAAAACAGGACAACATATACTTTCTATGGTGTATTTTTTAAAAAATACCTGCTTTATGTGCTTGCCTTTTATATTGTTTTAGTAATTTTTTTTACTGTAATGTTTGTTCTGATTTAAAATTAATTTTAAATAAATGTAGTCTTAAGCTACATTTACATTGATTTAATTTAAAAAATCTTACAGTTCTATTTGAGCAGAGCTGTTCAGTATAAGCTGAACAGTATAAGCTATCTTAATTAAGGTTTGTAAACATGTATCAATTCATTGGCAATCTCTGTAGGTTATTTTTATTTAAACTAATGACTAGAAGTGTCTCTACATGTGCAGTTGATACCCAAAAAGTTGACATGATCTGGAGTTGTAAAACTGATAGTCAGTTGAGTTTTCCTTGCTGCCTGTTTTTAAATGCAATTCTCATTAAACCTTGGTGTCTCTGTGTTCTTCCCACACCTGCCAGACTCTGCTCAGACTGACCAAAGAGTGGTGGAACCGACAGTGGCTTTAACTGCATGAAATGCATTCACAGGGTCTGGTTGCCATCATGTGTCTCCATCCAGCTGCCTGGAGACAACTAAATTACAAAGGTTTCCTCTTCTGACCAGGTCTTCAGACAGTTTGCAAGTCAGAAAATGAGAAATGTTAATCAATTTAAACCTGCTGATCTATTTGGGCCTAAGGATGAGCCATGGGGCACAACTCAAGAGCGTTTTTGTGAGCTATTTTGTTATGTGTGAAGCCACACTGATCTCATTCCTTTGTGAGTGCAGACAAGTTTCTCTGCTTGTGTGTTCCACGGGCATCTTCATCCCCATAGTATAGCTCAGATGTTTAATGGTTTCTGCTAGGAAAGATCTTCCTTCAGATTTCTCTATCTCTCCATTTTGTAGGTTTTTGGTATATGAAATCACACTCATCTACAGCACTTTTCCTTAACTGAATATTAGCCTAAAAAAAATAAATTAAATCTTCCATCTGCTGTCAGTCTCACTACTGTAATTACTGTTTGCATTTTGTGTTCATAAAATCAAACAGTGAAGCCCTGTGTAAAGTTCCATCCTACATACAGATTAAGAATAGAGCACACAGAGCTTTGAGGTGGGAGAGAATATCCCTTTAGCCTCCCACTTCAGAAGAGATGGCAGCTGATTGGATAATGACTTAGTATGCTGTGGTGTGCTGCAAGGTGCCAACACTAGAAATTTTGGAATCAGAATTGTTTAAGTTAGCAAATACCTGTGAAGTCTCACCGAGTCCAGCTGTTAACTCAGCACTGCAAAGTCCACTCTAAACCATGTCTCAACTACTTCCCTGGGCAGCCTGTTCCAATGCTTGACAACACTTTCCATAGAGAAATTTTGCCTAATACCAAAACCTCCCCTGGCACAACCTGAGGATGCTTCCTCCTATCCTATCACATGTAATTAGGAGAACAGGCCGACCTGCATCTTGCTGTAACCTCCTTTCAGGCAGTTGTAGAGAGCAATAGTGTTTCCCCCGAGCCTCCTTTTCTCCAGGATGAAACACCCCAGATCCCTCAGCAGCTCCTCATAGGGCTCACTCTCTAGGCCCTTCACCAGCTCCACTGCCCTTCTCTGGACATGCCCCAGCCCCTCAATGTCCTTCTTGCAAATGAGGGGCCCAGAACCGGACACGGGATATGAGGAGCAGCCTCACCAGTGCCCAGTACAGGGGGACAATCACTGCCCTGGTCCTTCTGGTCACACTATTTTTGATACAAGCCAGGATGCCACCGGCCTTCATGGCCACCTGGGTACACTCTGGCTCATGTTCAGCTGTTCGTTGACCCATTTTATTTAATGATCAGCCTGTCTTCAATAGGAAACCATTTCCATAGTTAACTTTTGGCAGTTATTAAATAATTAAAGACTAAGGTTGGATAGCCTTAAGGCTGGACATCCCCTATGGTTCTTAGAACTGAACCTTGTGCTGTGCTAATTAGATCAAAAATGGCTTAATTTCAACTGTGAAGTGTCACTGCCAAATCACCCTGTATACAGTAGTCACATCCTGTGGTCCTGTGTAGCAGTTGAATTGGTCTTCGAGGGTGCTGAATCACTGTATCATGGGGTGTTTATTACTTGCTGGTACCTGGTATGTAATTTTTATGGAAAGAGAGTAACCAGACAATTTTTTTCCTTTTAAACTTTGAGATTGTTTTGTAAATATATCATAATTTTATTAGTTTATTTGTAACTTGATATGGTGCACTAATTGAAAACTGATTATTGTCTACCCCTCCTTTGGCCCTTTTTTATCATAGAATCACAGAACGGTTTGGGTTGGAAGGGACCTTAGAGATCATCTTGTTCCAATTCCCCTGCCATGGACAGAGACACCTTCCACTAGACCACGTTGCTCAAAGCCCCATCCAGCCTGGCCTAGAAACACTCTCAGGAATGGGGCACCCATAACTTCCCTGGACGATCCGTGCCAGTGCCTTGCCACCCTTACAGTAAAGAATTTATTGCTAATACCTAATCTAAACCTGCCCTTTTACAGTTTCATTATTCCTCCTTGTCCTGTCACCCCATGCCCTTGTAAGAAGTCCCTCTGCAGCTCTCTTGTAGCCCCTTTTAGGTACTGGAAGGTGCCGTAAGGTCTCTCTGGGGCCTTAACATCTCCAGACTTAGTGTCTCCCTCTGTCTTCATTAGAGAGCTGCTCCAGCCCTCTGATCATCCTGGTGGCCTCCTCTGAACTCTTTTCAGCAGGTCCATGTCGTTGTGTTGGAGGTCCCAGAGCCGAATGCAGCACTCCGGGTTGGGAGAGCAGAGGGGCAGAATCCCCTCCCTTGCCCTGCTGCCCACACTCCTTTGGATGCAGCCCAGGATACAATTGGCTTTCTGGGCTGTGAGAGCACGTGGATGGGTCGTGTTGAAATTCTTGTCCACCAGCATCCCCAAGTCCTTCTCCTCAGGGCTGCACTCAATCCATTTTCTGCTCAGCCTGTACTTGTGCTTGGGATTGCACCAACCCAGCTGCCGGTCCTTGCACTGGGACTTGTTGAACTTAGGAAGATGGCACAAGGCCACCTCTAAAGCTTGTCAAGGTTCCTCTGGGTGGGATCCCTTCCTATTTTTGGTTATATGTAGTTGTTCAATTGTGCTTCCTTAAGTGATAAGTTAACACAGCATTATATTTCAAAGAACCCAGGAAAGACGTATCAAAATTACCTGAAACAGAATTCAAAGTGTTCCATAGTGTTATTTGTAACTTTACAGACAAGATTCTCAAGAGAGTATTCTTTTCTCATATATCAAGTAACCACATTTCTTCAGACATCCAGGGTGTCTCTCAGAGGTAGAAGCTCTGTGCTTCACATCTTTTAATATGTTATAATCTTTCGAAAATCTCATTCTTGCTGTGGGTGCTGATTGAGTCTGTGAATGTTGCCTGTCATATTAACATGTGAAATGTAATGTACTATATTAATATAAAGTGACCAGAATTTAATATACTCTACTCTGACCTTTCTCAGAGTGTCATTCTTGATATGGAGCTAAATGGTGTGATTTGTGCTGCACTGGGACTTGAAACCTGTGAAAAGTCTATAAAGCTGGTGGTGTAATCCCAAGCTGTTAAGCATTCTTATTCCTTAACTTTGTGCAGGTCAAATATTTATATTAATGTGGTAGACTGTTAAAGACACACCTTTACATATTCTGACATATGCAAAGCATGTATCCTTGCAGTTAATCCATGGGGAATATTCCTCTCACTTTGAAGGTCACTCTGAGCAGTCAGAACCATCATGACGTTCTGGCTGATGGCTGGATCTGGAAATTAATTTTTGATTACTTTGAATTTCTCTTTCTTTGTAGGTTGATGATTCCACTTGTGATGCTGAACTACTCTCCTTGCTCCTCAATGCCAAGTTGTTGGTGAAGTGCATGTCCACGGCCTTCTGCCCACGCCTTATTGACCACCTCCTGGCTAACCAGGGACAGGGAGGCTGGGATGTGGAGGAAATTGCAAAACAGCTGAAAGAAGCAGGGTTCAATGCAGAGGCTGGGTCCCTCCTGGTGGCTCATCGAGGGACCCATCCTGCACTCAGGACTTTTACTACTGCCCTCCAGGCTGTTCAGCATTGGATCTGAAAATGTTGGGTTTAGCATCTGTCTGCCTTTTTGCTGGAGATCTTACACAAAAGGGAGAAACTGTTGTTCTAGTGAAGTAACAAAGTGAGTTATTACCTACATTTTGTAGAAAATACACAGCACACAGGAAATTCCCATTTACTTCTAATTGTTTAAAAAAAACTATTGGTGCAGACTATCATTCTGTTGTATGATTAACACAGCATTGAATCTGATCATCCTTTCAGATCAAAGTTAAATGGTTACACTTGATTACATATAAATGAAACATTAGTAAGGTGGCAGGTTATATATAGTTTGTCTTATTTTCTGTAAGTAATTTACTCTTGTCATAATGTAAAACTAATGTAAAAATTGAATTATAAGGATATATATGGAGCAAAAAAAGTCACAAGCGTGATTTTTGTGAATTTCAAAACCTTAAAATTCAGTATTGTGCAATGTGATCGCAGGTTTTGTTTGAAATAAATAAAATATTTTGCATTTAATGTATTGTCTCTTCTTTCAGCCTTTTAGACAGATAAATATTTTCTTTCTTCAGCCCCTTTTGCTGAAATTCCTGTCTCTCCTTAATGATGTTTATTCATGATGCCAAGCTGAAGTCTAAGAGATATTTTTCTCCACAGTTTGGGAAGCCCCATCTCAAATCCTGAACATTGTTGATACCTTTTGTGAATGTACTTTCAAAGTATTTACTTGTATTTTCCCAGAGTTCTGAAAAATTGGATAAATGTGTATATTTGCAGAATCACAGAATATGCTGAGTTGGAAGGTACCCACAAGGGTCATTGAGGCCAGCTCCTGGCCCTACACAGGACCATCCCCAAGAGTCTCAGGCACACCCTGTACCCTGAGAGCATTGTCCAAATGCTTCTTGAGCTCTGTCAATCTTGGTGCTGTGACCACTTTCCTGGGGAGCCTGTTCCAGTGCCCAACCACCCTCTGGGGGAAGAAACTTTTCCTGATATCCAACCTAAACCTCTCCTGACCCAACTTCAGGCCATTCTCTTCGATCCTGTCCCTGGTCACCACAGAGAGGAGATCAGTGCCTGCCCCTCCTCTTCCCCTCAGGAGGAAGCTGTAACTGCAGTGACACCTCCCCTCAGTGTCCTCCAGGATGAACAGACCAAGTGACCTCAGCCACTCCTCATACGGCTTCCGCTTAAGGCCCTTCACCATCCTTATGGCCCTCCTTTGGACATTCTGTAATAGTTTAATGTCTTTTTTACGTTGTGGCACCCAAAACTGCCCCCAGCACTCGAGCTGAGGCCGCCCCAGTGCAGAGCAGAGCAGGACAATCCCCTCCCTTGCCCGGCTGGCGATGCTGGGCCTGATGCCCCCAGGACAGGGTTGGCCCTCCTGGCTGCCAGGGCACTGCTGGCTCATGTTCAACTTGCCAGTGACCAGGAGCCCCAGGTCCCTTTCTGCAGTGCTGCTCTCCAGCCTCTCATTCACCAGTCTGTCTGTACATCTAGGATTGCCCCATCTTAGGTGCAGAATCCATCAGTTTCCCTTGCTGAACTTCAGATGGTTGGTGATTGCCCATCCCTCTTGATTTGTAAAGATCTCTCTGCCTTCCAGGGAGTCAACAACTTCTCCCAGTTTTGTATCATCTGTGAACTTGTTCAGTATCCCTTCCAGTCCTGCATCTGAGTCATTTATGAAGATGCTGAAGAGCACAGGGCCTAGGATGGAGCCCTGTGGAACCCCACTAGTGACAGGTCACCAGTCTGATGTCACCCCATTCACTGAAACCCTTTGTGCCTGACCCATGAGCCAGTTGTTCACCCATCCCATGATGTGTTTATCCAGCTGGGGGCTGGACATTTTGTCCAGAAGGATCCTGTAGGAGAGACTCTAGAGATCCTGTAGAGATCTCTCCTGTAGGAGAGGGTACCAAAAACTTCACTGAACTCCAAAAATATTACAATGCTCATCCCTTCATCAACTACGTGGGTTACCTTGTCATAAAAGGAAATCGGGTTGGAAAAGCAGGACTTTCCTCTCATGAAGCCATGCTGGCTGTGAGCAGTGACTGCAATTGTCTTTTAGGTGTTTTCAAATATCTCCCAGAATAAGCTCCATAACTTTATCAGGCACTAATTCCAAATGCCTTTCTGTCTAATTAAGACAAAACAATTTTTAAATTGTTTTCAGAGGTTTTTTAACAAGGGCACTGTCTGTTTATTGCACTGCATTACCAGAAGGGTTTGATGTTTTGTGGTTTGTGTTTGTAGTTTTGTGACACTTCTTAAAATTAGTCTGTAAATCTTCTGCCTAATCTCGTGTTCAGATCTAATTTTGATGTAATAATGTACAGAAACATTATACATTATAAGATCCAGAGTACATAATACACACTGGAAGCAATCTCTAGGGTAGTGTAACCTCCTGCTTAAGGCAGGGTGCCTGTATGGCTGGAGCAGGTTTCTCCAGCCTACATTCAGATGGGTCTGGAAAACCTCCAAGGATGACTGTCTTGGCTGTTCCCATGTTGAAAAGCTTTTTATGTTTTCCTCTTGGGTTCTGCTTTGTTTTACCAGCTTTTACTGACTGTGAAAATGGCTCAGATGTCAGCCTTACTTCCCACGTTGCACAGGATTCGTAATGAGACTTTTAACAATGCTTTAATTCTTCAGATTGTTAACTTATCTTTTGTATTTGCTAGTCCCAGCTGTCCTTCAGTGTTTTTGGAGGATTATATCATCCATGTATTAACATGCATTCCAAATTCCAATTTCTATCATTCAGCTATACTGCCTTAATTCTGTTCTCTTATGTTAGCAGTCCCAAGACCCCCAGACTAGTAAAGCAAGTATATTGGAATTGCAGAGGAAAGAAAGAAAAAAATTTAAAAAGGTAATATAAGTGGCAATCAGTAGACGTTGTGCACCTCCAGCAAAAAAACCTTGGGTTATTCTGTAGAAGATATTTTAATACTTTACAGTGAAGCATTTTGGTTTGCAGGTTTTGTTCTCAGGATGGTAAATCCAGTGCTCGATTTTCCAACCATTCTCATTCAGGATTGTGAAAAGTTTGTATTTAGTGTCACTCTAAAACTGAGCTGTAGATAAAGCTCTAGTGAATGTTATTGATCTTCTGTCCATTTTGTGGTTTGCTGGCATTACAAATCCATGATAAATGTTTTCCCTTGCAGCCTGGATTATTCCTGATTTATTCTGTGTTCAAAACTTTCACCTGTAAGAAAAAGTATTACTTTAGAATACGTATCCAAAATGATCAGCCTATGTTAGTGTATGTTTCAAAGAAAATTTAAGGAAGGAAAAAAAAGAGGCACGTAACAAGGACATGCGTATCCCAGTGCCAGCCTTTTAGTGTCTTCTGTATTGCAGAACAACATTTAAGGCTCTGGGATTGAGCAGGGGATACACTAGCAGGTGCTATTGAGTTGGGTTTGAATTCTGGTTTTTGTTTTCTTTTGTTCTTTTTAAAGGTTAAGAAACTCACCTTGGTATTACTTTTAGCCGGGTTTTTGTTATACTGAACAGTTCAGTTCTGTCAGTTTGTTTGATTTGCAGCTGGGATTTGTTCATAATA
Organism: Platysteira castanea; assembly: GCA_013397175.1. Taxonomy (NCBI): domain Eukaryota; kingdom Metazoa; phylum Chordata; class Aves; order Passeriformes; genus Platysteira; species Platysteira castanea. Next base: position 31,317 of record VYXC01003806.1, on the reverse strand, counting down.
CAGCATAAGCGGATTTTTTTTTTTTTTTTTTACCTCAAACAATTCCATGTTCTGGAGATATTTCCATTCCCAAAAGCAGGTGAATAAAGAGTTGAGTTGTGTTTCCAGGAGCAGTGCTTCCTAGGGCAATTAATCCTCTTTTGTCTGAGAAACACTGATAGTGTTTGGATCTTTAAGGAGATTTTAGCTGCCTGGGAGACACAGCAAAGCAGCAAAATATATCACCTTTCTTTTGAATAATTAGAACCAGAGTTTAGGGAAGAAAGATCATAACTCAGAATTCCTTTTTCTGCTGAAAATACTAAGTATAGCCAGTATGACATTGCAACACATGCAGAGTAGACACGTCTATTTATAAACAAAACAGTGCAATTCTATGAATAGGGTGGCTACATATGATTCGAATATTTTCCTTGTATAATGGTAGTTTTTGTGATTTACTGTGTGCAGCATTCTGCACTGTGGAAGATGCTTTGAGAGTGGCCATCTGGTGTAGAGTATGGCCATCCTCAGCACAGGAAACACACGGACCTCTTGGAGAGAGTCCAGAGAAGGCCACAAAGATGATCAGGAGGCTGGAGCACCTCTCCCATGAAGACAGGCTGAGAGAGCTGGGGTTGTTCAGCCTGGAGAAGAGAAGGCTCAAAGGACACGTCATATCATAGCACCTTCCAGTACTTAAAGAGGATTGTAAGAAATACGTGGATAAAGTTTTTAATAGGGTCTGTTGTGATAGGACAGAGGATCATAGTTTAAATATAGAAGAGGGTTGATTTAGATTCGATACAGGAAAGAAGATTTTTACAATGAGGATGAAGAAGCACTGGCACAGGATGCCCGGAGAGGTGGTAGCTGTCCCATCCCTGGAAACATTCAGGGTCAGGTTGGATGGGGCTCCGATATCCAATCGAAAATGTCCCTGCTCACTGATGACCTTAAAAGGTCCCATCCAACCCAAACTATTCTGTGAATATGAATGCCTGCATCGTAGGGGTAAGAATTCCTACACTTGCAAAAACACAATAATTTTTTGTATTTTTAGTATATTTTTTGAGACATGGAAGGCAGGAGCAGATCAGGCTTTGTATCAAATGTTGCGGGCATACCAGAAGTTCTAGTGGCCTAAAAATGTTTCTCAATTAGATTATTTAACTTTTACTGAGCACTTGATGTAGTGTTTGCATAGGATTATTTGGTTTGACACTGAGCTCCCTTTCCACATTGGTAGAAGTAATCTGAAATCGCTGTTTGTTACAGGTTATTTATGATTGTATTTCTCTTGTACATCTGTGGTGGTAAAACTGCTCTCTCCTCCTTGGGCCACCCTATGATCTCAGAAATGCTCATTAGGCCTCAGCCTTGATGAACAGCAGCTGGCTGAGCTCCTATTGAGTTCACCAGAAACACTCTCTTCCTCCAGCCACTTACACTGTCTGATGAGCTCCTGTTTCTAATGAACAGCCTTAGAAACTTGTTTTTCTTGCCTGAATAACAACCCAAATGGAACAATATTTTTGTTACTGGATTTTCAAAGAAAGTTGACCTGACCCGAAATCCTGACCCGAATTGTGGTCAGGATGGAAAATTACTATGACTAAAGGCCACTCTCTTGTGACCCTATAAACAATGGCCCCAAGTGAGATCCACTGAGCTGTCCTGCACCACAGCAGGCTGTGACAGCATCTCCCTCTGAGTGAGACACCACTGTGAGCCAGAGAACTCTCAAGTTTACTTGGAGGACCACTGCCAAAAGCTGACAGAGCCTGGGCAGATAACCCCACTCAAGGATCAACCCTTCACCTGCTGAAAAGATCCAAAGGCATCCAATGCAAGTACTTCCCTGAACTTAGGGGGAATATTTCACAGGAATACACCTTGTATATACTCCTTTAAATCTGTGTGTGCATGAATATGGACATATTAAAGTCTTATTAATGTTTCTTAAGATTCTTAAGTACATTAGATTCGTAAGTAAATTCAAGCTGTGAGTGAGTTACCATTGTACTGTGGTAAATTCCATAAGAATCTTTCATTAAATTGTTTAAATTAAGCTATTGATTAAGTGCTATTAAATTTAAGTGCTGTTAAAAACTTTAGACCTAAACCATTGGTTACATCTGGGGCTAAGTTTGGCATGGATGTCCACTCTGAACCTTGTGACTTAGTGGGAGTTGATCACTCAGACAACATGTTTCATGAAGACTTTGAACAGTTTTCCATTCAGCCGTAGTTCTCAAAAACTTGTCTTCATTTCCACCCCTCTGATTTCTGAGGACCTGCTGGAATGTTCTGATAAATTCCTATACCCTTAATGCAACAGCATTTTGATGCCTCTATGACTGTAGACACAGAAAATAGTAAACCTGAATCTCTTTAGCAACTCCAGCACTTGGAAACAGCCAGCTCGTTTTGCTGAAGATGAGGCACATAATAAAAGCAGAAGTATAAAGGTCCTCTGGATGGTCAGAAGCAGGCTCTTTCTTTTAGCTTGGCTGAAACATCTGCTGACATGGTTCTGTTCTCCACAAGAGCTCAGTGCCTTAACCTTTCATATGTTTGTCCTCAGCAATGCTCTGCTGCACTGGGTGGAGATGGAGTACTGAGTTTGCAGAGTGAATGTGCATCCCATTGTAGTGCAGGAAGATTTTAGCAATACAAGGACAGAGCCTCATCTTCCCATAGTGCTTAGGAAAGTTGGGGTTTAACTACAGCTTTCAGTAGGTAATTATGACAGCTAAAACTTCATAAAAAATAAATCCCTCTCTAAGACTTTCTGTCTACCATGACATTCAGAAACATGAAAATCTTATTTACTTTGATTTCTTCTTATAGTGATAAATTTCATCTGTCATTTTTCTTCACTTTCTTTGAGATTGGCTGACAAAGGGGATGGCTTTGTGCTCATGCTAATGACTCTGCTGTTGAACAAAGCAGCGTATTTTATCATGTTGATTGAACCTCCATGGGATACACTAAGGTGTGCAAACAGAAGATAAAGTCTGATGATATGTCCAGCTCAGTCATAGCTGGATCTGACAACCTGGTCATCTACCTAAAAAGAGAGACTGCTTTCTGAAGCTGCCTGGGAGCAGATGGAAGAGAACCTGACCGCTTTCCTGTTGCACAGCCATGTCATTTCCATTTCCCAGCTTCCTGGACCACTTCTCAGTACCAGATACATGACAGTTAGTGGAAATTTTTGGTGTATGTTGTGGATTGACCTTGGTTGGGTGGCAGGTGCCCACCAAAGCTGCTCTGTCGCTGCCCTCCTCAACTGTGCAGGGGAGACAAAATATAAAAAAGCTCTTGGGTCAAGATAAGGGCAGGGAGAGGTCACCCTGACCATCACAAGCAAAACAGACTCCACCTGGAGGAAGTTATATTAATTTATTGCCAATCAGACCAGAGTAGGGTAATGGGAAATAAACATCTCTCCCGTTTTCCCATACTCAGTTTCACTCCTGATTTTCTCTCCCTCCTCACCCCTGGTGGTGCAGGGGAATGAAGAAAGAGGAAATTCATTTTAACTAAAATTTAACATAAGGAATGTGGTTACCACTGAAACCGAATTGTCTGCTCAACGTGTGTTCCTCTCGCTCTGACATCAGGATCTTCTGCCACGCTGTGCTGACACGCTGAATGTCTGAATGTCCTTTTAGTCTACCCTCCTGAGCAACTCGTGCTTTCAGGGCACAGTAACGGGAAAACCAGCTCCACAGAGAGCTCAGCCTTTGTCCTTAACAATCTTTATCTACCCAATGTGCATGTAAAATAATTATTCTAATGAGCAAAACAGATATGTGCTGTTTAAAATAAAAAGTAATGTTTGAAAACAAATAAGCAGAAGGAGTTTAGTCTAAATGGGAGAACAATGAAGAACACAAGCTGTGAATGAAACAGGGGTGATTTTAATTATTCTAATAATACCATCTGCACTGGCTCTGGCTAGAGAGGAAAAAGGACACAAATGTAAATTTCAAGAGTATGTGTATATTTGAATGTAAATTTCAATAATATGTATGTGAATACATTCAGTATCCTATATAATCTTGAAAAGGAAATGAAGTGTAATTTCAGGTCCAATCCTGGAATGTTTCTTTTGTGACCTTTTCCCTTCAATTAGACATTTAATGTATATTTTGTCAAAGTGATGATTTAAGTGTTGCACTGGTGAGGTCACACTGCAAGTCCTGTGTCCAGTTCTGGGCCCCTCCCAAAAGACACTGAGGTGCTGGAGCATGTCCACAGAGGGACAATGATGCGGTGGCAGGTCTAGAGAGCGAGTCCTGTGAGGAGTGGCTGAGGGATCCGGGGGTGTTTAGCCTGGAGAAAAGGAAGCTCAGGGGAGGCAACTACTTGAACTCCCTACAAGTACCTGGAAGGAGGGTGTAGCCAGGCGGCTTCGTTTTTTCTCAGAGTCAGCAAGCAACAGGACGAGAGGGCATGGCCTCGAGCTGTGTCTGGGGAGGTTCAGGTTCAACTTCAGGAAAAATTTCTTCACTGAAAAAGTGGTTAAGCTTTGGAGTGGGCTGCCCAGGGAGATGGGGGAGTTACCATCTGTGGGGGTGTTCCAGAAATGACTGATCATGGCACTTAGTGCTATGGTCTAGTTGCCCAGGTGGTGATCATTCAAAGGCTGGACTTGATAATCTTGGAGGTCTTTTCCAGCCTAAATAATTCTGTTATTTCTGATAAAGACATTGCAGAGAAAAGTAGAGCAAAAACGATCCTAGGTGATTTCTTTTCCAGCCTAAATAAAATTACACACCTGTTCTGTAACGAAAATGTTCCTAAGGTGATTTTTTTCGGTCTTTGGCACTTTCTTAGACTGTTCAAAATTTCTGGACATAAGTAGATGAAAAAATAGAAGTGATTGTAAGGTATGGCTTCCCATATGAAGTCCAGTTTGAGATGGTTCAGGATTCAAGATATTTAAAGTTGTAAGTTTTGGGTTATTGTTAGCTTTGTATCCAGGTGTAATCTGTATCTCTTCAATGATTCGATAGGTCTCTATAGGAACAAAACACCTCAGTAAATGTTTAAGTGGGTTGCTTTTTTATTGAGCATAATGATGGAGAAACAACTGGAATGACCACACCAAGCAGCTCAGTCTAATTGTGGGATTTTCTAAAACATTACAACATTCAGGAGTCTGAGTGTCTTAGACTGGAGAGGAATGACAGTATTGTATCTTGCTCATAGAAATGAGCAATGAGCAAAGGTAAATGAATGAAGGGGACTACAAGCTACTATTTTTTATTAGAGCTCTAGGTTTTTTAGTTGCTCATTGATTCCTTCAGATTGTTTTGCTTTTAGAGGCCAGTGTTTATTATGGTAGTATTCCCAGGATGCCCTGGTAAAGACTCATACTGTGGAAGCTCGGCACCTACATGCAACATAATATTTACACTACATGTTAGACATGATGTGCTTAGAGAAAACAAACTGAAGACATTGTGACAATGAGAACTTTTCACAGACTCTGCTCAGCATCTGCTTGGCCTTGCCAATAAGAACTATACCAGGTTGAAAATGTCTTTGTGGTTTTGTTCACCAAATTGGATTTGTTTCTTTCACCACTTTTATCCAAGGATTCTTAGTTTAAACTGAAGTTTGGTCTTATTGGCCAATTATCAGGGAAAAAGATACTGACTAGGAAGGACATGCTGCCTCTGGTTAAATGTCAGTGCTCTGTTTACGCCCTGGATCTGGGCAGTCTGGCTCTCTATCTCTTTCAGAGGAAATGAAGGAATATCAGTGACAGCTTTAAGACAATCTCTATTTAGAAAAGAACAGGAAATTATTTTGGAACTTTTCTCAGTGGTTTTCAGGAGGACATGTGAAAAACAGGGTATTTCTTCAGATTTCACTATGTATCAAACAACATTTTAGGAGCAAAAAAGAGGAAGAGACTTGGTTTTGACTCATAAGGTTAGTTTGCTGAACTCTTAGTACAGCCATCAGTCTTCTGAAGCCAGAGGGCTGTTTTTCTTAACATTTCATAATCATATTTATGTATAAAATTGTCAGCATTGAAAAAAGATAGGGTAAAGCAAATAGCTTTTGCACTTAGCATTTTACTAGCTACAGCAGCATTTGAACACATCTATAAGTAATTCCATGAAATACCACTAAAATACTTTTCAGTTGCTTGCATGAGGCCTCTAAAAATAGTTGGTATTTTGATAACTTCTCTGTATTCTGCTTTAAATGTGGTGAATTATTATTGACTCTAAAAGCTGGATATTTCATCCTGTAAGCTGAAAAGTCAGAGAAGTAAGGAAAGAGAGCACAGGTGGTATTTATGCCAGTGTCTTAGTTTTAGCTTTATCAAAGAGCAATGCCTTATACACACAGCAAAGTGTGAGCAGCTGCAGCTCCATTTCTTGAATTTCAGGCCTGAAATACAGGGAACACCTTTGAAAGTGTTTCCTTATTCACTCAGGTGCTCACCGATCTCAGTGTATCCAACAACTATTGGAAAAGTCTCAAGGTCTTCAGGATTATCAATAGTGGAATGAAACAGGGAGCAGAATCATCTCTCTATGTTATATTATGTTATATTCCCTGCTATTGCTGTGACTGAAGGCACTGGCAATGTTTTGCATATTTCATTTGTTTTTCATGGTATTTTGTGACATTTGAGGTTTTCAGCAAGGGTTTAATGCTGTTCTATGCTGTTGAGAATTTCCTCTGCCAGCACTGAGTAAATGTTCTTTCTGGTCTGATCTATTGTCCCATGTATGTAATGTATCCCAAGAGAAAACCAGTTGGTACCAACAACTAAAATTAGTTGTGGAGATCTCCTTTCATTACCATATTACTTATTGCAGCTGCTAGTTTCAGCTTCTGGTATTGATCACAGTTCAAAAATTAAGGATTGCATCTGCAGGTGAACAGAAATCAGCAAGCTGGATTTTGTAATCCTAAAACACCTCTATGCTCCATCAGATCAAATTTCAAACCTACAAAGGCTTAACCAGAGGAATATTGCAACTGTGGGGAAAAGAGTGGAATAATTCCTGGCATCCCTAGGATAAGCGTGAACAACACAACCTCCAGTGTTTGCAGAGCTGCCACTGAAGATTACTGAGAAGCGTCGCACAGCCGCGCATGGGAAGTGGTGGTTGACAGCCAACATCTCAAAGCCCTGCTTTACTGATGAGTTTGGCTTAACCCTAGGCCGGAGAGCTCTCCCCTCGATTAAGAACTAGTGTTTAGCACTGCCGTGGAAAAGAGTTTTTTGGGGGTGTTTGATGTCAAGGGTGTTAGCTTTCAGTGCTTGGAGCTGGCAGCTTTTCCAGCTCTGGAGAGCTGTGGATCAGTTTGCATTGCTGTATACATTTGTAACTTCCAGACTTTGACCTTACAGGATGAAATTGCCCTTCCCCGTTCTCTGCAGTTACTGATTTGCAAGTGAACTGTAAAAAGGGAACTGTGGGGCAGATGAAGGAGGGCTTTGTGTTTGGTTGTTCTCTTGCAGTATGCCAGGATTTTTTTCGTTATTGGCCTGGAGAATTTCAGCAGTTGTTGCGACTGCTGTGGCCTCAGTGATGTACAGTCACAGCTTCTGGCACTGCCAAAAATTAGGCAGTCTGAAATAGGGTAATGTCTGTTTGTCAAAACTGTAACAGTAATTTTATTAACATTTTTTTGGTAGTCATTTTTTGAAACCTCCTCCTCGGAGTAACTTAATTGTAGAGACTAGCAAAGAGGATATGTAGCTTCAAGATTGACTGAACCAACCAAAATTTGAATTTTCTTCTCTCTTTCCAGTGACTGTCTACGATATCTTACCAATGCAATTTTTATTAAGACCATTTATGTATCCAGCTTCTTATTTGCAGAGTTTATGAGTGAGAAGATGGTGGTTTTCCAGAGGTGTCCAGAAACTTTGCTGCTTGGCCAGCCTGTTCCTCTCTTTTAGAGTAGCCACTAGGAAATGTACACTCAGTCAGATTATGGATGCTTCTTCCAGAGATTTACCTGAAGAAAGAACAGGTCCTTTGACTCATCTTTCCATTGAAAATATGAAAGAAATTTGTTCTTTTTAGAGCTATTCCAGACATTTGTGATGGAAAATCAAATGAATGAATGTAGTCTAACTTTCCTGTTAGAGTTTCTTACAAGCTTAGTTTTTTCCTTTATTTTAGATTTTTCAAATATTCAAGTAGCTATTTATATACAAGTTTATTCTCCAGATTGCTTACCACAACTTGTTACTTTTATGAACTTCTAGGATTTTTAACTAATGCTCATTTGGCTAAGAGGATTTTAAAGCCCAACACATGCTGTTGTTTCACTCCTGGAATACTTAGCTAAGGCTCTTTTTTTCGAGAGTAAGACAACATGGTGGTAAAAATGCATTAGAATCTGTGATATGTAAGTTCCAGAGATATCCCTGTGTCTAACAGAAAAAATCTCTTTTACAGATGTTTAGAATAAAAGGAGAGGATCTTCAGACCTCAGGGCTGTGAATTCATGGCTTGTATCCTGAAGTGTGTTTGTGAGAAATTTATGGCTCAGCCTGGGAGGGTACTGTGAAATAATCTATCTGCCAATAACCAGACAATGTTACACAATGCGTTAGGTCTCTACTCTGATTTAGCAGTGATTTGTCTGGCCTGGAACTAACTCCATATGGTGCTTCTTATGAACCTGTTCAAAGGAACAGGGCTCGTCCAACCTTCTGTCTGTAGCCTGCCAGCAAAACGATGGGTGAAAGCTCTTGCTCATAAAAGGGTGGACGTAGTGTCAGCTGTTCCTGTGGCTGGGCTGAGTTTAACAAAACGCTGGCATGACATTCCTTTCCCACACAGATCTGGTGATTCCTGTAAGTCTGAAGCTGCAGCTCTGAATGGTCCTAGGCAGGAACATTGACTGACGTAAGATTTCTCCCCTGAAATTTTTCAGCTGGACCAATCTTGGGCTTATTGGACAGAGGATCAGCCCATGCCTTAGGTTTAGGTTTAGTTTCTTCTTTAGAGCTACTGATGTGGCTTCTTGGCTAATGTACTTCCAAGCTTTGACCCACAATATTTTGATTAGACAGCTTCTAACCTGATTGGTTTCCCAGATGCAAACCAAAATGACACCCTATGTCAGCTTGTGCCCCATGGAAGAATATTATAAGATCCTTTAAAATATTGTAAATTCCTTCCTTTGGAAGCCAAAACAGGCTTTTTTTTTTTTTCCCCTTACCAATTCTCATCTTGTATGCATCTAATACAAAAGCTTAACCCTTACAGAGAATAAATTTATGTAGGAGAGACTTAAAAAACATTAATATTGAACATCCAAGTCCACATTGTCATCCTGTCACATTTCTGCACTAAAGAATGTGAAGACCCTTGTTCTGTGGGCAAGGAGTTCCCTGGGCTTTTGCCCTGCTTCAAATGTGTGCATTTCCATTCCTGTAATCCTGTTAAGCTGTGCTACCTTCCCACCCCATATTCGTCATCTCTCTAGAAACTCTAGCCCAATTTTCAGTACCAAGTCTTGGGGTTTTTTTGCAACACTTAATACCTTTAAAAAATTCTAGCTCAGTCTGAGTTTTGTCAAGTATCACTTTATCCTTGAGTATCATCTCTATCATGAGCACTAAGATGCATCTGTCTTTTCTAATTGAGCCTTTTCCTTATCCTCGACTTTGAGATATTATTTTCTCTGACTTCAGCTTCAAGTTTTCATGGATATTCTGGTATTTTATTTGACATAACAATGCAAAATGCTTAGTTAAGGTAATGAAATCTGCTGTCTAGAATGAAAAACCTTGAAAAAACATTGCCCTTGGTATGTCAGAAGGAAGTGTCACGCTATATCTACTACTCCTCTGCTGCTGTGCTATTTTCAGTGTTAACATCAGAACTCAAAGTCTGATGCATCTAGCAAATAGCTAATTTGCCCTTAAAGTTTGTCATTTTAAAAATAGCACTTCCATCCTCTTGTAAGTAAGCAACTGCAAATACGTGGTACAAATAAATTCCCTGCAGATCCTTTTTCATCCCAGTCATTAACCAAAGAGAAACCAGGTCAAACATCTTCAACGCTGAGAAAGTCAACCCAGGGACAACAGACAGGAGCTGGGCTCTGCACTGGTGGGTATTTACCCTGCCACTCTGTTTCAAGCACTGGCTTGACAATAATAGAGGCTAAATTAGAAGCTGTGCTAGGTACTTTCCATAGTTAATTACTCCTAGTGCTTAACTGACATCATGTTGAAAAGCTTTGTTTTGTTTAATTTTCCCGAAACTGTAATAGAAAAACATCCCTTTCTCAAATTAACTGTTTGAATACTGGGAAATACCTCACTGTTGCTTCCTTCATTATTATGAATTTTTATATTTTGAAAGACTTTTTAAAACATTGTCTTTAGTTTCAACAAATATAATTCTTTGATTTTTCTTTCTTCATTTTTTTTCACATTACTTTTTAGAACACCTCCTTTGGTTTCTCCTTGAGTTGTCAAATTTTATTTGAAATACTGTACCATACTTATGGTCTTGTCAATACTTTGCAGAATGGAACAGCTACTTTTCATGACCTTCATGAAATGCTTCTCTGCCTTCCTTACAGAATTACTTTTGCTCTGTACTCATGTTCTCAACTCATTTTATTTGTGGTTTACTTTAGCCTCAGCTACGTTTCTGCAGTGGTGCTGTGTGAACAGTCTCATTTTTATATTTACTACTTTAATTCTTCTTTCTCAGGCGTACCATTTTTTTTGGTTAAATTTCATGGCATTTCTTTGATAAGGGGCTGTAACTATGTCCTTGAGAATCTTTAAGGTGTTTCCAGCATCCACAAATTGTTTCTGCTTTCAACCGTATCACTGCAGAAAATTCAGAATATAATTCAAAACCTATGACAGATCTCCCGTTTCATCTCCCACCTTTCCAGGCTAAAAGTAGCTATTAATAACTATTATATGAACATGTTGTTTTCTTATTATTGTCACTTGGTTGTGCAGGCAGTTAATATTAACTTTGCCTAAATGATATACGCTTAATTTTCCTACGTAAATATCAAATGCCAGAAGCTTTACTTCTTTATAAGATGCATAAGTTAAACTTCTTCCCCCTAGCCTGATAGCCCTGTGTATCTGGTTTTTGTGACAAGGTGTTGGTGGCTGGGAGGAGCTACAGGGGTGGCTTCTGTGAGAAGCAGCCCCCATGTCCAGCAGCCAATGTCACCCAGCTCCAAGATTCACCCACCCCTGCCACGGCTGAGCCCATCAGCAGTGGTGGTAGCACCTCTGGGATAACAGAGTTAAGGGAAAATAAGTTATTGTGCAGAAGAAATTGTGGCTAGACAAGAGAGGAGGGAGAATATATGAGAGGAACAAGCCCGCAGACACCAAGGTCAGTGCAGAAGGAGGGGCAGGAGGTGCTCCAGCTGCCAGAGATGAGATTCCCCTGCAGCCCCTGGTGCAGCCCATGGTGAGGCAGCTGTGCCCCTGCAGCCCAGAGAGGTCCATGGGGAAGCAGAGATCCATGTGCAGCTCATGATGGACCCACACCAGAACAGGAAGATGTCTGGAAGGGGCTGTGACCTCATGGGAAGTCTGTGCTGGAGAAGACTCCTGGCTGGAGCAGCTTCAGTGGGCTCTTGGTCAAGCCAAAGTCAATTCACCTCACCGTCTCAGAGAAGTAGATTTCATTACTGTGACATCATGTGCTTTAGAAAATCCATTTTTATATTTATTCTCATGTTAATATAGTGTTCTGGCTATAAAAGAATTGTTTGATATTTTTTCCCACTTTCAGATATCAGGGTTTGATCTTCAGTTCCCTAGTGACTGATGTACTTTTATTTCTTTTTGTGTAAAGATACGTACTTTTTTACTCTGGAATGTATCTTACCTTCCTTGAGCTCTTGCAGGAAACCATTAACGATTTGGAGGTTGTTTGGCATGTTTTTGACATTTATTCAGATATTTCATATTTATCTGTATATCTGTTAACTGATTTATTCTTAGCAGTTTCAGTTATGCAGGCTGGGCAATACAAACACTGACCTTACTGGTCAATTTCTCCTTAGAACCTCTGTCTCCTTTGACTTCTTGTCATGAAGCTGTGTCAGTGGAGGTTTAGGTTAGACATCAGGAAAAGGTTCTGGCCCCAGAGTGGCTGGGCACTGGAACGGGCTCCCCAGGGAGGTGGTCACAGCACCAAACCTGACAGAGCTCAAGGAACGTTTGGACAGTGGTGTGACTCTTGGGGTGTCTTATGCTATATCTATTCTGAACACTTCTTTTACACATCGATCCTCTAGTAGCCCTACAGACACTCTTGTCAGGCTTTCTACTTCTATGAAGGAGTAGTTTCTATTTGGTTTTATGCCTTTAGCAACATTTCCTCATTTTTTTTTTTTGCTTACCTTAATTTTTCTTTGTGTTCTTTTCTCCTTTATTTGGACATTTGGACTCCAAAGACCATCTTATTTCTAGAAGCTTCTCTAACTTTGTGCTTCATCCCTGCGGGCAATCTAGTCTTTGTGTTTCAGGAACAGCTGGTAATATTTTCAGCCTTTAGGATGATATATTTAAACCATCTCTGTCATAGCTCTAAGTTTTGCACCTTTTGGGTTTCGTGTGTTATCTGAAAATAATTTTTAAAAAAATTTTGGTTTTATGTGATGTGTCTTTTGAGATAAACCACTTCATTAAGGCTTTGGGGGAGAGGACGTATATTTTTAATATGCTGAGTAAGTGAATGCATGTATGAGAACCAAGCCTGACTAATATATCTGTGGGTTTGGTTTTGGTGGAGTTTTGTTTGTTTGGCTTTGATTAGATTCTGGGGTTTTACTTTTTTTTTTTTGTTTTTCTTTTTCTTTTTTTTTTTTTTTAGGTTTCCTGCTCTCTTTGTTCAAGTCTGGCCAAAGTATTTTCCTGTGTGTTTTCCTAGCCTCTATTCTATTCTATTCTATTCTATTCTATTCTATTCTATTCTATTCTATTCTATTCTATTCTATTCTATTCTATTCTATTCTATTCTATTCTTTTATTTGAAGGTACACAGGCCTTATGACTTAATTTGTCAGTTTTGTACTGTGATTTCTCCTTCTGTCCGCTTTTCCACTAAGTGCTAATTCATGGGGGTGCCATCAGGGAGTTCTTTCATGTTCTATGCAGTAACTTGCATACTGAACCAGAACCTTCAGAACCTCTCTCTTGCTGTTCTCTGGATTATGGTCTGTCACTGTGTCATAACTGTTGTCTTGTCCCTGAATTTGCTGTTAAGGTGCTGTATAAAACTGCACATTTTTTCCTCATAGTCAGAAGAGTCACCAGAAGGCTTTCGAGGATTGAAACTCTTGTCAGCGGTGTTCTTGGTGACTGAATCCTTCACCTGTGTAACTCACCTTTCCTCGCTCTGTGAAGGGTAAGAGTACTGAAGGGCAGTGTGTGGCCATTGTGTGGAGGAGCCATCACCACAAATGGGGTTGGGGACATCGTGGTCTGTGTCTGGGAAAACACAATAAAGACGCTCTCACACCTGCCAGGTTCAGCAGAAAGGAGGGGAAAGGCTACTTTATTTACATATGTCACATTCTTGTACAATTCCCAACTCCACAAGCGATTGGAGAACATGTCATTTCCTTCCGAATCCCACTGGAGAAGAAAGATGCTCATCAAAGTTCTCTTATCACAAAAGGAATGAAAAACAGAAAATAGTAAACATTAAGTAAGCTAAGTAAACATTAGCTATTATTTACATGAAACTGTGTGAGAAAGAATTCCGACTCCAAGCTTATACACAGAAGGCTTTAGCAAAAACCAGGGCAACAGTGGTCTTCTGAGACTTCTCTTTTGCATCACGAGTACTGTGAGCCTGGAATTAAATCACTCCATGGCATCTCCAGACAGCATTCTTCCTTTTGCTCATAAACTCTGCAAATAGAAAGCTGCATAGACAAACATAATCTCAATAAAAATGGTATTGATAATGTGTCCTGTAGAGTCACTTGAGAGAGAGAAACCACTTAACATCTTGGTTGGTTCAGTAAATCTTAGAGCTGCACATCCCCCTCACTGTAGAGGAACTTTAGTGTGCCAGTAGTTCTCAGACAGGCAAGGTGAGCATGAGGAACATCACTTCCACTGACGTGAATGTGAATTAAGTGTTCAGCCTGCTCAGGAGCTGAGCAAATCCCACCAGCTACAGTTTTGGGACTCTAAATACCTTTGAAAATCAGATCCACCAGATTTGCAATGTGCTCTACATAGATGAATGAGCTGTTATTTTGGGAAAGACTGGTACATGAGTTATACGAGTGGGAGACTTGATGTACAAATGATATTTGGCATAAGAGAACTAGAACTACGTTAGGCAATCCAAGAGGTCCTGATTCCCACATCAATTTCTGAACTGTTCTTTTCTTTTGTTGTTTTTTCTAAACACAGTGACCCGTAATAGATTTTATTTCTGTTTCAGTGCCCTCCGGTGTTTGTATTTTCTTTTGTTTAGTTCTGATTCCTTCTTCCTTTTTCTGGCATACTTATGCACTGAGATATCTTTCAGCTCAGTCCCTTTATCCCCTGCACTGTTCTCTCTGACAGGTCCCATTTAACAATACTAGTCTGTCCTTCTGTCAAAAATGTTTGCAGCGTCCTTGGTTTGTGTTATTTATTTCTCTCTGTCTTCGTTTCATTTCTTCCTTATTTTTTAAAATAAACTCTAAAAATCTGGGGTTTATTATTCCTTGGACCACGCACCTGCAGTGGTTTCCAAGGCAACATGATTCTGCAGCCCCCAGCTATTTCATTCCTCATTCTTATTAGCAGTTTGCTGGATGCTGGTAAAAATGCTGTGGGTTTGGAGAGGCAACCTTGCAGCTGAGAGCACGAGCATTTAATTACTTTGAAACTGCTTGTCTGGTTGTAAGTCCAGTCACTTTACCTGGGCTGAGAACACAAGTCAGCTATGGCTATTTCGCAATATCATCTCATTAGCTGTGCTTCCTTGTAACCCTTGCATATCTACCTTATGCTTACGTTGATAGCTCATACTCAATCCAATTATTTCTTATGATCCAAGCACGTTCAGATTGCTCTCATTTTTCCTTGTGTCTTTCAGGAAATCTGCAAAATAATGGCATTCCTTTAAATGAAATGTTTAAAAAGCTTACTGTAGACAAGCAGAAGCTGGGCTGTCAAACCTCCTAAGTACTGTCACAAAAATACCTCCATCATGTCCCCGAAAGTAAAGTCCTTACTACTTTGTGATGGGGTCTTGAGCAGAGATTATATTGAAAGAATATAATGATCTTTCCGTCTGCAAATCTGTCTTACTTTTATGCCCCTCATCACAGTGGAATTTGAATGTCTAATGAAGAGAAATGATCGGTGAGGATTCAAGGAGAAAATCAATCTTATTTCACTTAGGTCTTACCTAGCTTCTGCTAATAAAAGTGTAGTGAGTTAACACCTGTTGTATTATTGCCAGTAAAAGTGGTGCTATTGTAAGGAGACTGGCTTCATATTTGTTTTATTATTCTCACAAAACAAAATGCAAAATAAATATTATGAAAAAATATAAATAACCTATTCTGGTTTTTTGTAACTGATTTTGTAACCTCATAAAATTATATATATAAAATAATGGGTTAAATGAAGATAAAAATACACAATCTGAAGTACCAGTAACATGAAAGATAGGGTTTAGCTAAAAGGCGAATACTTTTGACAGTCAAACAAAAAAGAAAAAAACCCCTCACACATTAAGCCCCTGATGTCAGACTTTGAAGAATCAAGTTATAAGAGAAAGCAACAGACAGGAACTGTCTGTGAAAATGGGAATTTTAAGATGGCCAAGCAGAAGTTTTTTTGAAATCCAGACAGATGCTGGATAAAGCCAACTCACTGAGCCACATTTGTATCTGGTTCATGAAATGCAAATTTACTGACATAAAAACATCATTGAAAGGTGTTATTTTGATAACTCTTTCAAACAATCTTTTAACATAGTTTAAATACGAATGTAATTTTTATTTCTAAATTACTTTACTGAAAGAATTATTTTGGCTGCTTTTATATCAACATTAAATTGCAAGAATTATTCAAGTATGATATCATCAATGATATAAACAACTTTATTGAATTTTTTTAGGATTTTTTTCCGTTAGAATTTCTCTTTTGCTTAGCTCCACATAATTATTTGAAATAGAGATATTAGATATATTTATGAATTTGTTGATTTTTTATTTTTTCTTCTAAATTGTTAAATAGACCAATTTATTTTGTATTTTACATGAAGAAATTATATTCTGTGTACTCTAAAAAACAAAAAATGGAGGGAAACGGAACGATCAATTACTTGCATTCTTAATGGGAAGGGAAGATTTAGTAAAGTTGTTCGTATTTTCCAGTTTGCTTTTTTCTACATATTGGAATAATGATATGATTTTGAATCAAGGGTTTTTCCTGTTCTCTTTTTAGTGATATTCACAGTGCATTTTAACACAGTAAAATGGGTCTTGTTTATTGGGCTGGTTTTTTTAGGCTAAAAGAATTAAATAACTAGAATAATTAAATAATTATATATCAGATAAAGTGTTCTATAGTATTGCCCACGTATTTTGTTTTATATTCATCATGCCTTGGGCTTTTTGTTGGAAAAAACCTTGTCTTTGCTTCCATTGACTCCTGCAGATGAGCCTTGGTACTTCTGAACATTCAGTGTGTTGTTGCTATTTATAGTAACGTACATTTCTGTATTCCTACCGACATGGAATCAAAAGGCTGGAACTGGCTGAAATGTAGGTGTGGGTAGCAGGTTCAACATCACTCAATTGGTACAGATGCTGTAAAAGTGTGCAAGGGCAAATCTCACTCCAGATTCCAACTCACCAGTTTTCACTGAGGAAATAGGGAAAAGGGCACTGCTCACCTCTAACTCCAGCCTGGGATACGCAGGTGAAACTGGATTCTCCTCTCGTGTTGCCCGGTGACCTGTAAAAAGATTCAGCACCTCAAGCACGGAACAGCTGAGGGGTCTTATGGGTTTGGGGGTGTATTTCCCATCCCAGAGACTGTTCTGTAGTCATGCCTCTTCAAGTGAATTCTTGTGTATGTCTGTGTTCTGAAAAAGCGTTAATGAAGATATCCTATGAACTTTATCGTCGAGAGGAGTTAAAAAAAAACCCCTTGAAACTGTCTACAGAATATGGGCAATATAGAAGTTTCATGGGTCTTGGGTATGCAACAGATATTCTATTTGATTGGAAGTCTTTATTCTGTGTTTTGTATATGTACAAATATACACACCTTACTATAGAACTGGTGATCAATAAGCACAAGTCACGGTTTCTGTGGAGTGCTGAGAGACCTGCACTGCTCTCCATAAGCCTGTAGTGACCTTGGGGGGAAGTTCCTCTACAAAACTGAGTGTCTAGGTAGCTTTACTGTTTGTTCTGAACATTTGGGTCAGGTTAATAGAATCATTGAATAGTTTGGGTTGGAAGGGACCTTTGAAGGTCACCAAATCCAAGCCTTCTGCAGTAGGCAGGGACATCTTCAACTAGATCAGGTCATTCAGAGCTGCATCCAACCTGACCTCGGACACTTCCAGGGAAGAGGCATCCACCATCTCTCTGGGCAACCTGTGCCAGTGTCTCTACCCACCCCACTGTAAAAATGTATTCCTTATACCTGATCTATACCTACCCTCCCTCAGTTTAAAACCATTACCCCCTGTCCTATCACTACAGACTATTAAAATAAAGTCTGTCTCCATCTTTCTTATCGGCCCTCTCAAAGTACTGAAGGGCTGCTGCAGCCAGGGCTGGGGACAGGAGCACAACAAGGCCCAGAGCTCTGCAGCCAATGTTGGATGTCCAGGATCCCAGGAAGAGTGATCACAGGCTAGAGCAGGAAAAGAGTGAATTTTAAGACTGGATCTCTGTTTCCCAGGCCTGCATTGCTATTCCTCTGAATTTCAGTTTGAGTGGAAAGTCAGAGCTGTGTGCTGTTCTAAATAAATGGAGCTATCTGTTTTTTGAGTCATTATTTATTCACTGAAATTAATTTTGTTTTCAGAAAGGTGCAGTGTGTGATTTGGGTTAAACAATATCTGCTTCCATTCACTAAAACTTCCTCTTCTTCAACATCCCTTCTTTTTTTAAGGATTGCCCAGTAGAGTGGACACAAGATCTGGACAAGTAGTTAATTAACTAATTCTAAAATGAATTCTAATTCTTGCTTTATAAAGGAGAAGTTCTGCAGCTTTTAGTGTATTGCTCTATTTCAGCTGCAGTACACTCAAAACAGTGTGTTGGAATGTATTGAAAGCCATTTACTTAATGATTCAGTACAGTTTTCAGACAAAAATGAACTTGCTAATTGCGGAAAGTGGTGATTTATGTATATATTCCTATGTGGAGTACAATGGTTCATCTATCTGTGCAAGTCCACACAGTATGACAACTACAAGATTCAAAAGTCAAGTACTCGCAAGAAAAATAAACGGTACCTGTATTGAATATCCCTTTTTGCAGCCACAAAATCCATAAACATTAGATTAGATCATGGAGGTAGGGAGGGTGGGAATGCCATCTAATTTTTTTTTCTTTTTTTTTCCTTGTCTGTCGGGTTGCAAAGAGTAACAGCAGACACAGAAGATGAGTGTGGATTAACCATTCACAAACACTACCTCTCCCCACCCGTCCCCTGCAATTTCAGCGTGTGGTTGGTGACTGAACTACCTCTCCAAGGTGGCAAACAGAATTTTTGTGGCAAAGAAGTCACAGTTCAGCATTTGGCTTCTTACTGGTGAATTTTTCTTGATGAATGAAAAGGGATCCTATCTATGGCACTTGCAGAATTCAGACCATGATGAGAATGAGAGGAATAATAGTTTTAAGCTGACAAGTTAGGCTCTGAAATAGTCACGCTCCTGCTTTATGTGAACGTACTTCTACTGATTTTCTTTTCTTAAATGTGTATAGTATAAAAAGTATTGCAAGAAGGATTTGGATCCTGACATGAGATGAGAACAGCTGTTGTTAGAGATGAGAGCAGCAAAGAAAGGCCACTGGCATCTTCTGGGATCTTTGTGACTGTCTTATGCAACTGCGTCTTGTGCCCGCACTCTGAATTCACCTGGGCTACAAAAGTTTTCTGTGGCTTTTTTTTAAATTATGATGCCATAAGTGGACCCTGCTGTGTGTACAGAGCATGAGACTCACTTGCCAAGGGAAGAATGATGCCATGCATCCAATAAGCACGCTTCACACAGTAAGGAGATATCGCGTGGCCAATGTGCTGATGGGTCTTGTCATAGACAGACCAAGACAGAACCAGCAAATCACAATAAAACTAAAAAAGAAATCCCCAAGGATTAACTAAAAAAGAAATCCCCAAGGATTAACTGAGCACTGTGGAATAATTGCCGTATGCATGATGTCCGAGGAACAAAAGCAATTACAAGTCCACTGGTTTAACTGGTTTGGTGAAATAGAAAGGAGGTGCTGGGTAGCATGCTGAGAGGCTGCCAGCGGTGCCTGCACAGCTGGCAGTGGGAGGAAGTGACTTTGATGCTTTGAGTGGCTACCTAGAAACAGAGACTAGACAGGAGTAAGGGAATAAAGGTAGGTATTTATTTGAAAGGCCTTCAAAGGTACACCCTGGGGAGCCAGAGGCTACTTCCAAAATGGACCCCAAGATGGACGATGAGTCACAAGTTCTTCACACTTTTATAGGTTTGGTCCATTTGCATATCAGCATAAATTCATCAATTAAAACTTTAGCTAATGATGTAATTTCTTCAATTTCTCCACCTCTCTCGCAGCCCTAATTTCCACCTTTGGGCCTAGGACAATCTGAGTGTCCTTGAACAGGAAGCTTGGAGAAGCTTTGTTGTGTCTATCTGGCCTAAGATAGCAGCCAACAAGCTACAAGAAACTTCAGAGTTACACACTAGGCAATATAGGATTTGAAAAATATAACAGTTAAAACCTACGGCATCAACTTCAGCTTGCCTCAGCTATCTATCACCTTGAAATGACACTCCATCCTTTGTCTTCCTTCTGCCTGACACCTCAGCACAATGGGTAGTTTGGCTTTGTGCCTCTGATTCTAAAGCACTTTCAAAACTTTCTAGTGGGGCTGCAAATATTAACAAAGAGGATTGCTCTGTAGTGAACGTCCACTCTCACAGAGGCTGTCCTGGCAGAAACAAGAGATTTCCATGACTTAGCACTCTCTTAAACCTCTCCCCAGTCTTAGCTAAAACAAAAGTTTATTTGTATTCACAAAACCTCCTCAGACTTACTGGGACAACTCACCCGTCCCAATAGATAAGACTGCTGCATTGAGCAGGCAACACTCAATTCCAGCCTTGGACGAGGATTAGATTTATAAAAGTATGTGCTGTCTTGACAGGAGTGTGTTTAAAAGCTTTTAATATTTGAGACTAGAACCTGCCTGTCCCCAAGCACAGGGCTATGCCCCATGCAGGCAACAACCTTGCTCAGCTCTCTGGATACCGAGCTAGCAGCTGTGTTTCTCATCAGATTGCTGTGGCTTTGATTTACATGAATTTGGACAGGTTGTTAGGGAAGCTGAGAATGGTCATGAGAAACGTGTTTAGTTTAACAAACCAGTTAGAAGTGCTGATGCTTCGGGAAAGAAAGTTGCTTTATATTGTCCATTGAACACCTAGTGAGATCCAGGGTAACAGCTACCCTCGTGAAAGAGAAGACGAAATAAAAGATGATTTTATTACCTGAGAAACAGCTTTACTTCAGTCTTACCTTTCCATAGTGGCATATAAACCTTCTGTGTGTCTTGGCACCAGAAACATATTAACAATGAATAGTTTTTGTTGTGGTGGTTTTTTTGGGAGACCATCTGTGCAACGAAATGCAGATCTGCTGGAATGCTTACGCTGTGGAAAACAGAGCTGGAAATGGAGTTGAACTTTACAAACAGCTGGGGTTAATCTACATATAGCAATTACTTTTGTTGTCAACAGTTTAGATTTACCAGTGCAGAAAGGTTTAAGAGAATTGGACTTCTTTTAAAACAAAGCATAAGATATATGTAAATGAGCCTGTGCTGCCTCAAGAGCTCCCCTTCAGTCCTGCCACTTTAGACAGCCTTGCAGGGACTTCTTATTAACTACCTTCGTGTGGCTGTGGCAGGAGGTGCCAGCAGAGCCTGAAGGTCCATTCCACTACTTGATGCACAAATACATTGTCTGCTGGTGTCTGTACCATGATGACAGAGAAGGGACGTCGTTCTCAAGGATTCTTTTGAAGGAGAAAAAAAGCTTCAGTCAGAGATGAGCACTAATCATGTTCTATTTACTTCTTACTAGTACTTACTAGTGACAGCAGCAAGTGTGCTGATAAACAGTGTCAGGAGGAGCAGAGTGGGACAACCCCTCAATAAAATCAGGGTGGGAATGGGCCCATTAAAATTATAAGACACAGTGACTTAATCTGTGACTCAAGATTTAAAATGGATTTAAAGGGGATTTAATATCCCCTAAGCACACTGCTTTTTAGTAAAAGGTCAGTATGACTTTACCATGAATGAGATAGCAAATTTTGCACTGTTTTGAATGCCCAATACGTGCAAAATAATAAAATTCCCCAGATTTCTGACACCATTCCAAACTACTGTCGAGACTGCCTTAAAACCATCCCTGATATTTTTGTAAGGTGGACCAGGCACAGACATACCTAAGTAATGATTCTCTTGAAAGAGAAGAAGTGAAAGTCTATTCCCTTTAAAGTGAACCCAGTGGTAAAGCATGAAGCAAGAACCTGATTTACTCTTGTATTCAACATTTGTCTTAAGTGCAGTGCAAATGAAATGAGGCAAGGGACCTTTGTAAGCTCAAGCTGCCATCTGTAGTGAGAAAAAGAATCTTATGCTGGAACTAATTACATGACTTTAGGGATCTAACAAAAGAAATATCCAGAGGATCCTCTTGGTGATCCCTTCTTTCTCACAAATCAAAGTAGGTGAAGAAAAGAGAATCCTGGAGCTCAGCCAGCAGTTACGTGAATGATTTAAAACTAAAGGTCTTGTTTCTGAAAAATGGCAGTACCCTGGTCTGGTGCTTCAGCCAAAAATGGTTGTAAAATTGAAATTGTTCATCTTCCCTTGAGGGCACTAATTCTGTCAGCCAGCAACTATCTGGGACAGCCACAAGAGTCTTAAAACAGCAGCTTGAAAGGAGACAAAGTGACTGTTAGACAAACTCAGTCTTCCATGAATAAGTTGAAGAAAGAATTATTTGACTGGAAGTTCTTGTTTCCAGGGCTAAGGTGTTTCAGGCAATGAAGTCAAGCAAAGCACCAGTGTTTTCTTCTACCTAGTCAGAATACATATTTGCTATGGTAATAATAAATATGTAATATATTTAGAACTCTTTGATTTTTCAAGTTTTTAATAACATGTTTTGTCACATAAAATGTCCAGTTTTTCACTAGATGAAGTGTTCCTAGTTTCTGCCCTGGTGGAAAAGGCATCCTTGGTTGAAAAGACAAGCCTGGTCCTTGGGTGCTGGATAAGGATAGTAGAGAGTAGAATGAGAAGGTAATTTTCATCTAGCATTGCTGAGTCAGTAGATTTGTTATTTAAGTCTTCATAAATACAATAAAATTACTGAGAACTTAGAACTGATTCATAGCTGTCTTATGGTGAGAAGCTTAGGCAGATGAAAGTTCTGCAAAAGAAGACTATGACGTGTTTTGGTAGTTTGGGATAAGACTCTCCTAAGTGGAGCAAATGGAGGACTGAAAAGGTTTTGTTTTCACAGGTAAGTGTAGAGCTATCAATAAATCAAAGCCTTTGGCTTAGAGATTTTTTTTTTAACAGTAGATATAATTAACCACTTTAACAAATTTTTTTTTTAAAAGTGATTTCTTTAACCTTTTACTATTTTTATTGGTATTTTCTCTCAGATGACAAACCTTTAGTAGAACTCATGTAGAAGTTTCTGCAGTAGATGCATGGAGTAGCATCTTGTAAGGTGAGCTATCTCCAAAATTCTTTCCTTTAGATCCTAGCTAATTTATTCTCATCTTAGACTCAGTGCCCTTCTGCACATAGATGTAGATTAAGGCACATAGATACCATTCTACCCTACCAGGTACTGTTATTCACATGTAAGGTGAGTTAGAAGGTGTTCATTCTTCAGTATCTCTGCTATATTAACTTATATGGACAGTTTTCAAGGCTACTTTTTGAATTATTTTGTCAACTTCCTATGATTTTATCAGCTGAAAAAAGCCTCATTGTACTTTCAGGTTATCTTACCTGTACTTGTGTGATTTATTTACATAACTGTTTCCATTTAGAGATTTCACTGCTCACTAAAATTGAGATGATATTGCAGTTTTATAACCAAGAGAGGTCAAGAACATAAGGTTTACTTTGAGACATGAGCTAAGACATGGAAAAAAGATTATTACCACCATAACTTCACGAAATGCATTGATTAATATTTAGTAGAAATAACCCTTTACTTTGATGCTGCAACAATCCTGTAGCATCAAATTAATACCATTTTGGCTGGTCATGGAGACCCCCATATAGGAGAGCTATTTAGAAAAGGTTTTACTGTCCCTTAAGGCTGAATGCTGTTCTGTTCATCACAGCTGTGATTCTGCAATCACTCAATAAGACTGTCCTGGAGAAAAAATTCCTACCTGTAACAGGGAACTGGGTTTGTAAGCATTGTAAGACAACCCCAAGAAACTGAAAAGGAAGGAATATTGAAAGTCGTGATGGCTCTTTCCATTTCCTATACTTGAGGTCCAGGCACAGTGTGTAACGTGTGTCAGGCACGTCACAAAAGCAATCACTGTTCCAGAGGTTAAGTAGACAAGAGTAAGGAGAAGAAAGATACAACTGCAGGGAGAGATGAAATGATTCACCTGCTCTGACACCTGACAGAGGAGGAATGCTGCCTTTCCCCTGCTCCCAAGGCAGGAGCAGAAGCATGGAGCTAGCAGCACCATCCTGGCATCTGTCTGGGATTGAGAATCTTGACTGCTTAGCTTGTCTTGTCTGGTTTACAACACTGGTATCTATTTCTGTTAAAAAAGCTGTGTTATAAACAGGAGAGAGCTGTAATAATTATAAACATGTTGGGTAAAACTTTTTAAACTCATCTAGTTTATGTACACATGCCTACCCAGCAAGGCAGGAGCCTTGGCAGGAAGAGTACACAGGCAAGACACAAAGATTTTTTTCAAAGGAAAGAGAAGGAATCTAACAAGAAAACTGCTTTTTGTGGCATTCAGTGTATGAATCTTGTAGGCAATGTCTTGTTTTCTAAAAGAGTTAAAACTGCTGCTGGGTTTCTGTCAGAGAAGGCCCAGCAAGCTGAACCCAAGCTGGCTGCAGTGTGAGCTGGCTGGCAGCACAGCATCAGACCCGTCTGACTCATAGCAGAGCCTCCCACGCATCCCCTGGTCCAGCCCTTGTACCAGGCATCAATGTTACAATGACCTAGGCTTGGGTAAATATCATAGAGACACCTCTTTAGGGTAAAACTTAGTTGGGGTAATCCTGATTGTTTTATCAGTAAATATTACCAGGAATAAGATGTGGGTTTTATCTGAAGTGGTCAATTTTGTGTCATTAGCCATCTTTGCCTCTTGAATCATTTTGGATTTACAGTTTGCTGCAGAGTTGTGTTGTCATTTTCTCTCCTTTGCCTTTCCTAAGTATTTAAACACTGTGAAGGTGCCCCTGGGGGGGATGGGCCTTGGAAGTGGAAGCAGGGTCGGGTTACACGGGGTTTCCAAGCTCCTTGATGCTATTGTGTCTAAATCCTGTTCCTCACTGGTCTTTTCAAATGTAACTCCGCCCAGTGAATCCTGTACTGACCGTGGCCAGAGTGGCAGGGCCAGAGCTGCCAAAGCCACTTGAACCAGTGGAGCTGTGGCCCCAGGGCCAGCCCAGGCTGTGCCATGAAGGGCAAGGAGCCAGCGAGAGAGGGCGGCTCGGCGGGACCCGGCTCGGCGAGGCCGAACGTGGGGAGCGCGAGCAGTGGCAGCCCCAGGAAGAGCCACAGCGCGCAGGCACGGGTGGCCCCGATGCGGCCACGGCAGCGGGAGCTGGAGCAGCGAGTGAACGCAGGACCGTGACTGAACTGGGCGCAGACAGAAACACTGGAGATGGCGCGGCGGGGCCGGCGGGATGGAACAACCCAAGAAACCCCAGTGTGGAAAAGGCTGCAGAGGCTGCCGGAAGCTGCAGCACGGCA
>VYXC01003805.1:201179-259388 GCA_013397175.1 Platysteira castanea | reverse complement strand
TTTTTTGGTGTTTTTTCACCAAATAGATTTGCAAAGTACCAGCTTTTATGAAGAGGACGGAGAGTAAAAATGGCAGTTTACAAACAGAAACAGAAATCCTAATAAGCTGCCTCCTCTGGACTCAGCCTGAGATGAGGCTGCAATGCTCCAGTCAAGCAGATAGTGGTGTCTCCTCTTGGATGAAGCCTAAGGAATCACTGAGTTAATCACTATAATACAACTGACTCTGGTTAATGACAGTCACCAACAAGTCAATACGGGTGTCTACCCTGCTATAACAGAATATTCTGACAATATTCTATTTTTATCTTGTATAAGATTTCAGCTGAAACAAGCTTAAAGCCAACACTGTCTGCCACAGATTTCAGGGTAGACCTGATGGATACTTGAAACATGCTAGAGGGTCAGCAGTCTTTTAGATGTAAAATTCACAAATTACTTTCTTAAAGCTATCAAATTAGTAGCTAGACATGTAAACAAGCCATATGTCTAATACATTTGTTCAACGCTTTTTCATTTTCTCCTTTTGCAAAATTTTTTACCCCCACAACTCTTTTTCACAGGGTGAACTATTTCTGGGAAAACATCCTTTTCAAGATGCTTGAGGCTTATCATTCAAACTAGTGGTGATTTCTGGATTACAACCTTATTTTGATAGATATATATAGCTTTATTATTCATTATTCTTGTTAAAAATTCTTTCAGTATCTCTTACTGAGTCTTTTTCTTCACAATGTATCCCTCTGTTAATATCACTCCCTTAAATAAAATTTAGAGGTGATATTCTCCCAGATTTGATTTTACAGGTTTGGTTTTTCTCCCAGAACAGCTTGTATTGTAACTTGTTATTGAATGTATTCTGATTCTGTCTCATGTATTTTTTTCTGCGTTTTGGTTGTGTTCAATCCAGGTAAGACTGTATATTATATTTTTTAAGGTCTTAGCAGCACAGAGGTCCTCTGTATGGGTTATTTCCCAAAAAAATCAGGCTTTTGAAGAGCCTCTAGCTGCCGTTAACATTTTTAGGTAGCTAACATAGCTAAAAATTCTGGGCACAGTCCCATCTCTGCAAACATTAACTGTTAAATATAGAGGAGAATGGTGAACATGCGGTGTTAGAACAGCTCCACAAACACACATACAATACTCAAAATTAAAATACTCTGTTTTGATTGGCCTTGCAGGCTAGAGGACACTTAAGAAAACTTCTTCCATAATTCTCAAATGGTTGTTTTTTGGGTTTTTTTTCATATTCACAAGGGACTACTTCAAGTTTTCTTTGCTTAAAAGTATGTACTGGGAAACTCAGTGACTTCAGTTAAGGCTCTTGAGTTCTATGGCAAAAAAATAAACAACTTCAGAATTTTGGGAAATGTAATGGAACTGACTTTCTTTTTCCCATCAACTTTATCAAAAAGACCTCTAATGATGTTGTAAAATACAAAGCAGTCACCTCGACATATAAGAATAATAAAAACATGCAACCTGACATGCATATTAGGAAGTCTGAGATGCTTTGAGATCTGAGGATAACGAGACTCCCTCTGCAGTTCCATATTGTAATGAAATGAGCATAGGAGTGAAAATCCAGAATAACTGACTTCCTGCTAAATTTCTATTCCCCGTATATTTGAAATGTACCTCATGCTTATGCAGTACAACATTTACATACTTAATTTTTAAAACCCACAGCATTCTAGCAAAGATTTATTCCTGTGTGTTGCTCTCATGTATATGTAAAACTTGTTTCTCCTTTAAGAAGGATCATTGAAATCACAGAACTGGACCTGACAGTGAAAGGTATTCTGTGTACACAGACCCAGGTTGTACTGTTAGAGAATAATTTTATTATAGGTCAATGCCAGTGGTTTATTTTCATCTGATGGCTATGCTACAAGGATGAACAGAAAAAAAGGAAATGAACACATGACTGTGAAAACAAAATGCTTCCAGAGACCATGCTCTCCTGCAGCCTTCTGTGTTCACTGACATATTTTTAGAAATATTTTGTCTCCATTGTAGCCAAAACTAGTTTATGACATTTTGACCACTTCTTTGAGAAACTATTAAAATAAGTTTAATGAGACTTATTATTCTCTTCCCATCCACTGTGAAAAGAGAACATTACTGCTGCATATGGGAGCTTCTATTCCAAGAAATCATTTAGCCCCACCTGAATAGTTAATAGTAAATGTAAAAGTCAAAGGTTAGAATTGAAAATTCACTGGGTTTTATGAAGGACAAAGGAAGATATAGGTCTAGTAGCAAGGCACTCAACTCATTGACTCAGCCAGAGGACTTCTGTGCAGCTTTTCAGTGCATTTAGCTTGGGCTGTTTCTTGCCAAAGGGGAAGATAAAAGGGCATCACCAGGTCTGAAAAACTGTAGCCAGTTCAGAGTTACCATAATGGTACAACACCAGTGGCCACAAAGACAGCTAAAAAAAGCTCAGATCTTGGCAGCATTTTCACAGAGACACTGTCTTCCAGCTGGTTCATTTGACACACTTGGTAACAGAATCTGGTACAAAAGGAATATTTAGGGGGGAAAAAACCCTCTTTGGTAGCTCTGGGCTTTGTTTCAGCCTGTAACTAACTCCAGTTACAGAAAGTATACAGTGAAAGATCAAAGTAAGAGACACTAAGTGAGCCTGTTGAAATGAAGTGTTACAGGCATATGTTCCTCATCTCACAGCTCCGTTGACTGGGTGCCGTAACAGCTGGGATATAAGAAAAATGTTTCAGGCAGATTCAGCAGAAGAGCCTGTACTTCATTTGGCCAGCTCAGAGCTTGTGTCTCACCAAAGGACTGCAGCAGCTCGGTGGAGGGATGCTTTATTTCAGCAAATGAGATACAAGGAGTTTATTCCTGTTTTTACACAAACCAGCTCAAACCTCAATGGGCAGCAAGTAGCCAGTGTGACCCTCAAGTCACTGGCCTTGGGATGTGCCTATTGCTCCCTGCTCCCAGAGTCAAAAGCAGCGTGGCCAGGGGGCTGCAGAATACAGGTCCTACCCTGCCCTCTGGTCTCTCAAAGTAGGAAAAAAGCCTGCTCTTGACTCACACACCTGGGCCACCTCAACACACTACACCCTGCTCCTCTGCTTTTCCCCGAGAGCTGGTGACAGTCTGAGCATATGATAATGAGCATGATGTGTCTCAGATTGCTCAGCCAGCACTGCTGCTGGTGAAGTCACAGCAAATTAGGGTGATTTGTGCAAAGATTGAGTTTGACAATTAATTTCTTTCCCATCGAGTGTGGCATGGCTAAATGGGTAAACCTGGGAGCTGGGAGAGTGGGTCTCGCACTAATTCAGCCACTGATTTTACTATGCCCTACAGCAAAGGAAGCTTCTCCCTCTGCCCTTCCCTCTTCAGGTCTGCCCCATGGGCAGCAAACAAGCATCTTACCCAGGGATCTTTGACAACCACAGCTTACAGACACATGGTGTTTGGACTGGTTTTGCTAGTTTTTAGGAGCTGAGTTTTTCTCCAGAGGGAACTTTGCACTTGCATAAAGATCTGTTTTGTAAAGATATTCTGTACTGGATGCTATTCCTACCACACCTGGTGTAAATATGTCTGAGAAACCATCAGTCATCACACTACTCCAATATAGCTACTTATTATAATTTCTGAAGTTGTTCCTCATACTAATAGCCTTTAATACATTGTAATAATTGTATTTATTTAAAAAAAAAACCAAAAAAAACCCAAAAAAAACCCAAAACCAGGTATGCACACATGTATGTCTGTATCTCCATGCTCTAATATCTGCATGCTTGCATTGATAGTTCTGTCCAGACTTTCCTATCTTGGAAATGCACTGCACTGGCAGGAAGGATTTTAAAGTGCAAATGCATGTACTTGAGGTGGTTAATTTCTGTACAGTATTAAATCCTCAGTGTTAGAAGCCATACTACTTATTGGGGTTTTAATAGAAACTTACAGGTGAACATAAAGAAGGATAGATAAGACAGAAATTGTAGAAGCAAATACGGTCCAGATATTTAGAAGATCAGAGAGTAGCTCATGCTGTGTTGTAATATCTTTCCGACTTTCTGCGGATCCTCCAGACTATTATATGACAGCTTAGCTTCTCACCAAGTAATATTAATCTCATCTTAATCAAGGTATATTGGTTTTCAGCTTAAGACTGAAGAGAACTATTTAACAATATAGCTTTTTAAAAAATTCTTGAGTAATTCTCTGGCAGAGGTGGGAAGAGTGAATCTTTATTTATCTAAAGGAAGTATATTTTAGCCCCAAATCCATCCCTGCCTTGTTGCCTGAAATTAAAATCTAATTAAGAGTCTCAGCACACTTTCTTTCCAGGCAGAGTGATTTGTAACATGTAAATTTGAGGCAGGTTTGATTTAAATGAAGTCCAAATCCTGGTTTAAAAACAATTCTGTTACCATAGTTAATTGATGCATGTGACTAGCACAGTGAGTTCTCCTTTATGCTGCTTGGTTCAGCCTCACACTGTACAGTAAGTGATTTGGCAGTACTGTACCCACAGCACTGCCAAGAAATCAGCAACATTTACTTCTTGATTTCTGAAGTGAATCTGTATTTTTCTTGAAAGAAACCTGACCATTTTTCATATGCCTGAAAGTAAAATAACAACAGTGGCTTTATGAAAACCTTTTGTACCTACAATGCTACTTAATTCGGTAATTCCCAAATTAGAGGAGGGCTCATTTGTACGTGGTTATAAACCAGGTTTTATATGTTTGCTTACAGACATTTGCAATATTAATATACAAGGTGTTAGCCTTGACTCTCAGCTAATGTAGTAAACCACAAAAAACAGAGCATTTTTGGCTTGCATGCAGATGCAAAAAAGAGGTTGCTGTCACAGGGTTATCAAGACACTTGTCTAAGTTTCCCAATATAAACTTACCAATTATTTCACTCTGAGGGGATTCTGCTTCCTAAAATCAGTGGGACTTTACATTCCTTGATGTGACTTATTTTTGAATCTCTTAAGTATAGCTGACAGTATTTGCTAAAGTGTATAAATTGCTTAGCAGAGATTTCTTGTTTTCACAACTGATATCAGAAACACAAGGCAAATTAACAAGATGCAAAATTAGTATTTTTGAGACCTGCTTTTAAAAGTCAACTTACAAAGAATGTATTTTCTATTTAAGTACTATTTTAAATTCTCTAAGTGTCATTAACTGTAAAATTTTTTGCCTTTTATTATTGTTACCGTAAGCAGTGTCAAGTTTCTCCAAAGTATAATATATGCAAATTATCTTACTTTTATACCAGTACAGCATGTTTATTTTATCTCAAAAGCAAATCCAAGGGACATATATCAAAAAGTATAGACATGTTAGAGAATGAGTTTTCCCTTGTGGTAAGGACAAGGTGTATTTCAAGTCACCTATATCCTTAGAGGATGTTTATAAGTATAGACAACACACACTGTTAGCTTAATGCCAGTTGAAAGAGCAGAATCTGTTCATTCTGCTTCATGTCTCATGACAATTTGAAGCTTTCTGTTAATGGTATCTATCAGTGATGAGGGCAGGGGGAAGAGTAGTGAAAATCTCTTAGCAAAGTAGACACAGACACTCTAGATGAGAGCTTTAAAAGTCAACTTCCAGATGCATGATTTTAGACTCTGGAGGAGCAAAGATTGCCCTTGAGGGAAAAAAAAAATTTAAAAAAAAAAAAAGAGAGAGAGAGAGAAAAAGAAAAATAAATATAACTATTAAAATTGTAAAAATTGTACATTATAAAATGAGCCCAAAGCATACTGGCACAGTAGTTTCAGAGCTTATTCAAGACCTGTGCAGTGAGGACATTCAAGAAAGCTATTAGCTATGTATCTGGATACCAATTCTCAACACTTTCCAGCCTAAGAACTTTTATTCAAGGAGAATCTGGCAATGAGGGATAGAGAACAACTTTCCAAGTTGATTAGTTGGTTTCTTCGACTTTATGGGAAAGACCTATTGAGTTTTCTGTTCCATGACACCGCTTCTCTACAAAGGTAGTGGTAAAACATCAATAAACAACCTAAATGAGAGTGACAGGCATAGTCATGAAGGCAATTCATAGACAAAATGTACTGAAGTAATGCACCAGCAACTCCAATACAAATGTCTTACCCTCATTCTTACAGAAACCTTTAGTTTTCATGTAGCTTCTAGAATCCCTCTGAAATTGTTTCCTTTCACTCAGTCAGATCTGGACATTTTAACATAATACTTAAAAGCTGAAACTGTGGAAAATAAAGTGTTTGATATAGCACTTTTAGAGAATGGGCTGATTTAAATGCGTGTAGTAATACTGATCCCTTTCCTCAAAATTTCACTAATGAATCAGGGTAGTATTTCTCAAGGTACCTAATTTGTCGTCATATTACCACTGAAATACCACTGGTTTTGGGAGTTCTTGAGTCTGACTTCAGGTAGAAGCTATCTAGGTTTTTAAAGTTTGGGGGGAAAAAAAAAATTACTTTTTTTAATTGGTGGTTTTCGTTAAAAAACAATCCTGCCCACAGCCTTAGAGGTATGGATGCCAACAACCCATGCAGAAGAGAAAGCAGCTGCTGGAAAGTAATTTTGGAGAGTCCATCTCCATTTTGAGGTCACAGCACAGGGTGGGTCTGGGCATGAGCCACAGGAAGTTGGGGGCCAGCAGAGAGATCCAGGGCCAAAAAAACGATGCCAGATTGTCCTCTGTCTGTCATGTGGAAATTTTTCTGTTTAGCAAAGCTGATGTGCACTCTGAATCGTAATAAAAATTCAAGTGCAACAGTACCTGTTTCACTGGAACAATTTCAGAAGAAATTCAGGTTATAAAGGTCAGTGGGGAACTAGCTGCTTCTCAGTCTCCTGGAGCAGAGACCTTCAGCTTCTCTCCCATTAACTAGGTTCAAAGTTACCCTCCATTCTTTTCTATGGGTGGGAAAGGCATATGCAGCTCTCCCCCAGAAACTCCCTACACTTTGTAGACATTGAAAAACAGAGCAGGTGTAGCATGCAAAGGAAGCAGAGGTTCTCAGAGGAGCTACGGGCACTTCTGCAGAGATTAGAAATGCTCAAAACTGCTCTCTAAACCCAGACCTTCACGGCCATGTCCCTGTAGTCCAAAGGACCAACCAATTTTGGAGCACAAGTTTTAGTTTAATTGTTATTTATATATTTGTATCTTGTCCTTAGAGATTCATCAAAGTACAGTTCATATCCTTTTCTGTTGAGATATCATAACTACATTATGCAATGTTACACAAAATAAATTCACACTGCTAAGTGGTATAATTAAGACTGTGCTGACCAGTTTGATTTTAAAATCTTCTCTTCAGTCATGAGTTTCTGAAAAATTTATCTTGTCTAGAAAACTATATGACATAGATTCATGTCAGCAGATGGGAATAATTACTCTGAGTATAATTAATGCAATCTGAAGGGCTTCAATAGTCATGGAGTTATTATGTAACTGCACATTAATTAAATGATCAAGTAACTACTTAGTAATTTCATGGTGATTTGTGCTGTATGAGATATTTGCCCTGCACAAACAAACAATGCTGTCATACAGTTCAGAACGGATGTGAATATCTGCATGTTGATTCTGAAATATATGCCAGATTTTTATGACGGCTTGCTCCCGAAACGGTGACTGCTTCTGAGTATATTTTCTGTGAGCATGAAGATTAAGAGGCAGATCTATTTTTAATGGAAGTGTATATTCATATATACATAAGCACTTTCATGGGCAAAGATGGAACTATTTCATATTTAGGCTTGAAAATATTAAAGACATGAGACATAATGATGCATATCTGGGTCCTAAATTCAGAGCCCTGGCCGTGGAGAAATTTCTTCCCAAACCTTATCTATACATAGGGTGGAGTACATGGCCTAACTTGTGTTTTACTGTTCATGGCTGCAAATCCCATGCTGCAAGCTAATTTGGAACCACAAAGTGTATGAATACTTAAGCAAATCTTGGAAATTCAATGCCGTACACTGTGGAAAATCAGACAGTACTACTAAAATATCTTAACAGTTTTGAAAGATGGGGGTTTAAATG
This sequence comes from Platysteira castanea, assembly GCA_013397175.1. Classification (NCBI taxonomy): domain Eukaryota; kingdom Metazoa; phylum Chordata; class Aves; order Passeriformes; genus Platysteira; species Platysteira castanea. Next base: position 251,333 of record VYXC01003805.1, on the reverse strand, counting down.
AGTCATGGCTGAATTTCACCTTTGGCTGACCAGATTGGGGCACTCTGTTATAAATTCTTAGCTGGAGAGTGGTATCTATTTTGGTGTGTGGCAGTGGTTGATACTGGGGCTTTTTTTTCACGCATGTTAGAAACAGAAAGAGTCCCGGGTCATATTTTAAATGCCTACACAAACCCAAGAGAGAATGTTTTGATTCTAGTGGAATAATTGCATGCATTTTTAATATTTGTTACACCTATGTAGAATAATATCTGTGAGAAGCCTTCTGGTTTCCTTTGAATCTGTTCCCCAAAGATGCAAGAGATCACACAACAGCCAGAGGTTTTAACTTTTCTGCCTTTGGTGCTACCTTGTCCAAGGGCTCCAGAGAGGAGCTAAACCAAATGTTTCCAGGATCCTGACAGACCATTTGCTGTTCATAATGTTTTTATTCACAATTGCCTACCAGAGAAGTAGCAGACATGGACAGGGCATGGGGACAGGGATGGCATGTTTGCTGGTGGATCAGGTGATAGGAGCACATCTTGCCTAAAACTGTAATAAGCAACAAAGTTATGCCCAGTAGACATGAATAATTCACACACCACATACGCTCAGACAAAAATGTGTGAAAGGTATGAGAGGAAGAAAGGTTCTGTTCATTCAAGTAGGGTGTAAATAGGAAATAATTTTGGAATATAATTCGGCAATGCTTTATGTCATCTCCACTCTAAGTTTTGCAAGAATTTTTTATGAGGTGGAACTTAGTTCCTGTTGGGTGCAGGCATCAGTACAGAGCTTGCTGATCTGAAACTAATGCCAAAGATTGTTCTTAAGTTTTGTGCCATTAGCTATTGAAACAAAAGGGCGAAAGGAAAGGACAAAGGGAAAAGGCAAGGGCAAAGGGAAAGAGGAAAGGGAAAGGAGGGAAAACGGAAAGGGGAAGGGAAAAGGGGAAAGAGAAAAAGACAGGAAGAGAGACAGAATCACAGGATGAATATTCTGGCCCTAAACAGGCTAAAATCCCGGAAGCACACCAACTCCTTCTTCATAACCCATCTCTGAAAGAAGGAATGATGAAGCAAAGAATGTGAAAAACAATGAACAAAAGAAACAGGAATATCATAAGGGAGGAAGGAAAATATACTGTTCTGTGAAAGCTGCATCAAATTACTATATATTAATCTTTGCCAATATTGATTATTTACCTTTACTAAATTAAGGCAGTATATGTAGCATCTATTTTTTGTTCCATGCAGGGACAAAGGTCAACATCTGTTATTTAGATATTCCTTTTTTTTTTTTACACTAGTGAGTGTTTATTTTCATTTCTATATTATATTCTTAAATATATTTCACAAATTCCTTTATTTACAGAATATATGAAAAAAACCATCTTAAAACAAATAAACAAACAAACAAAAAAAAAAAACAAAAACAAAACAAGAAACCACTTCAGCTATTTCTCAGGGAATAAAACCATAGGTAGGATATTTTGACGGCTTTTGGTGAATTACATTTATTTCAGTGTTACAAATCCTAATGCATTGGAGATTCCTCCCCCTAGGAACTAGTGGACTTGAGTACAGCTAATGATATCACTAGTGACAGTTATCAAATGTTTTATCCATCACAGGAAATATTAATGGATTGCATTTTCTTCCATGCCAACGTAAACTACTGGCAATGAAATGTAATGCTATTTCAAAGAGGGATTACTATCTTCCTGAATGTCTTAATCCTCATCCTGCGTTATCCTCACACTTCCCCTCCAGCTTGTGAACATCCAACTTTTACTCTAAGGTGTGATGCAGATGATAAAACTGACTAGGTCTAAAGATGTCAGTGGAAGCTCCCCCATAGTAATACACACTGCAAACCTCTGAATAACTCCAGCTTTCTGCTGGGATCTCTCAGGGGGTTCTCAGGCCTGAATCCATGAATAAACCATAACCCCTACTCCTTCTGAGCATGCAAGGTTGACTTAAGGTACATGCACACTACCATTAACAAGAGGAAAGAGTAACGCACATCCAGAGAGACCAAACCACTTGGACTAAACTATGTCTATATATATTGTCTACAAATAGTATTAATCTTTGCATCACAGTGCAACTGCACTATAAACTGAAGCTGATGTACTTCAGGTGCCACAAGGGTGGGTTCTCTACTGACCTCAGTGAGGTCTGAGCATGCAATTTATTCCTGGAGGCTTCTAATTATTAATAATTTAAAAGCTTTTAAACTGGGCAAAAGACCACTACTCTGGGCCAATTCCCACTCTTCATTTTCAAGAGAGGTTTCCAGAGACTTCTTTCAGAGACTTTCCAAATGAGAGCAGAATTAATATCTCCGTGCCAATTTCCAGCCACAACCAAAGGCATGTGTTCTCAACATTCCCAAAACTGTCACTACAGCAGCAGCAACTTGGACTCCTGGAACTGGCAGACTGGACTGCACAGGAATGTGCATTCAGTCTTGAACATCTCTAAAAAAATGTCTACAGATTTGAGGTTAATAACATACAGAGGTCCCAGGGGGCTTGTTGTAGTGATGAGAATGTCATCTGTACTACTTTATAAGCCAAAATACCTGAAAGACTGTGTCTTCTTCTTGTAGGAGCAGATAGCTTTTCCCTACCATCATCTAGCCAACACAATGGTCACAGTGGGAAAATGTAAAGGTACACTTGGCTCTTCGTGAGGAACAATTTAAATTGTACCATCTGATCCGTCTTTATTATTTTTCTTTTCCAATTAATTAAAATATGTCAGAGAAGTGATCAAAGAGGGGGGAAAAAAGAAAAGAAAAAATAGGGAAGAAGAGCTGCTATCCATGGAAGCCATAAATGGAGGCTGACTGTATGAAAATATCCTCAGGAGAAATAAACTACTGGGTGATAATGCACTGGATTTGAGTTCAAGAAAACAAAACATCATATCTCCCTCAGGACAGAGATCTTGTTCTGGAGGAAATTTCTGATAAAGAGAGAGATCTGCTGTCTATCCAAGCGAAGCAATTAGCAAATGCAAATATTTCTTTATATCCTGCAGAAGTACTGCCATACTTTATCCCCACCCTGAATCTGATCCTTTGCTTCTTTCTTTGATCTTAGACCCCTGTACTCTATTCCCAGCCACAGATGGCACAGCACCATGTATTTATCCACATGGACACAAGTAGATTAGTGATGTAAAACTTCCGTTCGGGGGTGCAAATACCAAACTGTACATGTCCCATGTGAAGGCAGTGGACTCCCTTTGTTGACTCTATTTTACTGGTTGAAATGCTTAAGTCTGCTCATTCTGTTAAACAGGTACAAATTCTCTGTATGCAAAGTAAAGCAGAAGTTACCAAAAAACCCAGCCCTCTTGAATATCTTGATATTGAATCAGCTTAAGTTTTTTCATTTATCTAGGAGTTATTCCTGATGTAGACAGAGAGGGATCTCTATGCATCTTAAAAGACGTGACAAAATGTTATATCCATCCTCACCAGAATGTACTGCAAGAAAATAGTTGAAAAGTATTTTTTCAAGATCTTGTATCAGGAACACATGTCCTCAGAAGGGAGGCAGCTGAATCACTTCACTTGATTCAAAACTTAATCACTACTAAGTTTTTAAACAGTTAAAATTCTTAAAGCTTCAACATACATCCTGCTCATAGAGCTGGTGAAACCTGTAGCAGCTATTCTGCAAATGAGGTTTATGGAAGTTGCTACTGTAGGTAAACAATACTGAATAAATAGTGTATTATCTCCCCTTTTATTTTGATTCTGTGGGAGATGAAAATTAAGTCATACAAGATATATAATAAAGGAAAAGGAGAAAGAAATAAAGGAATGTGTAACCAGCAAGGTAAAATCCTTGCACGAGATGCTCAACATAAAGCATGGGTACAAATCACATGGAAGTGGCATATGATCTTCCAAAGAGAGGGATATTTCATTTTTCTTAGTGGCAAAAGTTTTGCGGGTTTCTGAACTAAATTAGTAGAAATAGGTTGAAATTTAATAGTACAAAATGCAAGTCTGGGCATATAAATTACAGGAGTTTGTGGGTAGACAAAGGAGACTGGGAGTAGGAAGCAGCCAGGGAAGAAGACGTCACTGACATAGCTCTGCAAAATGCAAGTGTAACATCAGATGTGCTAGGAAAGAGGAGTACCAATAAATCCATCCAGGGCATTGGTGAAAGTACCTGTAATATACTCTGAATGTACTCTGTAATAGATCGGTACTGTATCTCTGAGAAGAAGTAAACCAAATTTCAGATAATGGGGATTAAGTTAGTCAGGGAAATAGACAGGACAGGAAGGGGGACTGAGGAAGCTGGACAGTTTAGTGATGCATTCACCTATGCACAGTGGGGACCCAGCAGGGCTAGAATTGTTACTTACAAATAACTGCATATGTCAACACCAGAGGAGAGAAAAACTGCTTAGGTTAAAATACCAAAAGAGAAGCACATTTATTTCCACCATGCATGAGCACTTTTACAACAAAAACTAAAAGTTTTTAATTAACAAAGCAACAACTTTCAAGTCAGAAGAAATGATTTGAAATCGTAGAACTATTTTAGGCATGACTTGTTTACTTTTAAAACGGTATTGCTTGACGCAAGCAGTGGCAATATCTGGAGGCCGGACTGACCAGCCTTTGAGTCAAAAATCATTATGTCACCCACTGCTCCCATTTAGAAGGTTGTTGGCTGGGGGCATTTTTTTCCCCAAAATGCTTTTCAGATTCCAGCCCATTGAACTGTAATTTTATTTTGCCTGCACTTTGCCCCCACCTCCCTGCCATGAGTTTTCTTTGCACCTGTATTCTCTTTTTTCCTTAAAGTTTTGGGCCATGAGAGTACACATTCATGTCATATATAAATGTATATACATGTATACCTAAAAAAATGCCACCTTTTGCACCATTTTCCTGTGCAAAATCTGATATATTTTCATGCATTACACTGTGGTTTTAATAAACACTGAGATAAAATCCCTTTTTCCCCTCTAACCGTGTTTGGCTTTTAATTCTAAGCCCAGGTAAAGGTGTCAGATCCAACAATGTTATTAAAATATGCATTATGGTGCTGCAGTAAAATTAACTGGTATAATACCATGAAAATACCATTTCAAGGAAGAACAGTCATGTCTGTAAACTGTGCCATGGCTTTCTTATGTAAATTGCAAATATGTCTTGGATTTATTCTGAGTTTATTTTCTGGCTGTACAGAACAATGTCTGAATCCACAATATCTTGAGGTTTAGGGATTAAAAACATTTACCAGTGCTCAGGAACATTTACCAGTGTTGACTATCCAAATGTAATTTTCTATCTATGACTCCCTGCTGACAGACAGATAGGAAGTAGCCAAATGAAACCTTACTAATTTGCAGGGCAGTTTCTATTCTTCAGGTGTCTTCTCTTCACAAAAACTGATCACCTACATGATGTTCTGTCTTTTGGCTGCATTGGTGATGCAGATGGGAAAAAAAAACGTGTCAACAAGCAAAGCTCAGAAACATTTTTTATTAGATAGTAATATTAATCGTAGAGTCTGGAGAATATATTGGCATTTTGTGGCTTAAGTGTAACTAAGAGCCTCTCCTTATGAGCATCTAGTATTTGAGAAATTCAGATTCAAACACCGTTTCACCTTAAACTGAACCAGAGAGGTATTTACATAGGAGCTTTAGCTTCAGAGCAGCACAGGAAAGCTAATACTTTGCAGAAAGGTGTCTGGAGACCAAAAGAAATTTTTCAAGTGTCCATCGAAATGCCCTCCAGACTGCTAGGGAGTTGATGACTGGATTCTCACTACAAGCAGCTAAGACTTTAAACTCCAGCAGATAAAAGCAGTGGTCAAGTCTCAGAGACTAGATATTCCCGCATGAAACATAATACAGCATGAAATGGAGAGAAAGGAGATCCTACGCTTTTAACCAACAGCTCCCTGACAATGAGGCTGAGTGTAAGCAGATGTTGTTGCTGCATAAACAACCAAGCCCTTTGTCCATATAGGCCTTAAGAGCTTAGCTTCTAATGGAAAGGTGGATGGCCTTGATTTACACAGTTGGGCAATAAGGCTGGAAATACCTCTTTACAGCCCTAAAGATAACTATCTTCTTAACACCAGGCATTTTGGGAGCACTTTATAACCCTTAAAGAGGCAAATTTACTGCGCAACAAAGAAAACAAAGCAAATGTTTAAGGGATTTTGCTAACCAAGTTTTCCATCCTTATCAGAGGTAAGGTCTTGAGAGCCAACTTTTGAATTTAGAGTGAAAGCCCCAGACCTCAAAGTAACTTGTTTGAAGCACTCTGAACTGCAGAGGTCAGTAGGTGAAATTCTAAGAACTCTGGAATCCCTTTTTTTCTTAACATTTTCTCTGTCTTTGCACCTTGATTCAGGTTTTTCTGGTGACATACAAAGGCCAGATGGCCCTGCCATGGGCTATGATGGCTTCCATGTATTTGTTAACATCTGAGGTGCACACTTGTCCAGGCAAGGTTTTAGAGGTCCAAATCCTGGCTGGGACGCAGAGTGGAGTAACGCATGCAGGTAGGATTCACCCTCTAGTGAACCATCACAGGCACCTGTTCACCAGCTGCCCTTCAGCTTTGCATCCTGATCCACATCTGCTTGGGGACATTGCTGCCTGGGGCAGAGCGGTTGGAAGCAGACGATCTCTTAGTTCCATACCAATCCGTTCTAAAGTCGTACACTAGGAATCACTCCCTTTATCATCAAAGCTGATGTAAAATCTTGCAGTGCTAATGGTAGTGCTGGGTTCTGGCTGAACAATCCTCTACACAGGCAAAGGAAGCCATTTTGTCCATTTTGTATCTTGTGTATTTTCTACACTGAGTAGACTGGGGCAGGCAATGCGGGTGCACTTTCTCTTTTTTCTCTGGAGCACACACTGGCAGCTATTTGTTTGTCATGACATTGCATATTCAGACTCCTAACCATAAGTTTGAAAAAGAGGGCTACCTCCTTTTCCTAACAAATGCAGCTTGTTTATAAAACAAACCATCAAGGCAATATAAACAGAATGGAGGAAAGTTTTCTTAGCAAAACTGCAATACTGTCATGATAATCTTTCTGAATGTTTTGACTGATTCCAAGATTTGTTTCCCTGTGATTTGCTGATGATAAATGCATAATTCTGACCAGAATACAGAGTGCAAATCACTGCAGAAATGCACTGATAAAATATTATGCAAAGGACAAGTAACTGGTAACTGCAGATGAAGTCACACTTCCTGTGATATTTATTACTGCAGATTTTTGAAATGCATTTTGTAGGTTTAAGTGTTGGACACTGTGTTTTCAATGTGACAGAAATGCACATTTCTGATCAGAACATGGAGTGCCAAATAATTGGGAAAAAACATTGATACAATATTATATATTTGCAAATAGCAAATAACTGGTAACTCCAGATAAAATCAGTATCCTGATATTTATTATTGCATATATTAAAAAAATACTTTTTTTCATTTTAACTGTTATACATTTTCTATTTCTTATCTGACAGGATAAATAATATTTACCTGATAATAACTGAAAAGGATTTTTTTTTAAGGAAAGAAATTGCAAAAATATGCTTAATTCATAAGTTCTTGCATGTGTCATTGCCAAATTAGTATGAAATAACAAAATTTAAATAAAAGAAGTTGTGATGCTACTATAAGCAAAATGGGGTTTAAATGATGCTTTATGATTTCAGTGTTCTTTTCACAGTCTCTACCTCACATTGCTTTTTTAATTATAGAAAATTTCCAGTACCGGATTAAATAATGCTCTTAACTTAATATGTTCGCCAGTTTAAAGAAGTTACACATAAATGGTGAAGATGCAAATTCTGAGTCATCTGAGTCATATTTCACTGCCATTTGTCCTAAAGAAACGCATTCATTGTTTATTTTAAATCCTTTTTGCAATGTTTTCAGACAAAAAGTCAAATCACATATAACACCAGATCAACAAAAAAGCAAAGGTCAATGTTCATAATGCTGGTTTTTAAAGGTGGTAGGTCAATGTGCAAAACTGTTAGATTTTTGAAAATAAAGAAACACATCTTCAAGGAAATTGCAAAAGAGAGGTCTTGGTTTAAAGCATTTATTTTAAAAGACAAATACCTCCATAACAACCAGCCCTTGATGTCTCTGGCACAAGAGACCTGCAAAAGTCATTAAGGCTGTCCCAGTGAAGCTCCTACAGTTGCTTCACTTTAGGGTGGGTGTAAGCATGCTTAAAATTAAATTACTTTAAAATAAAGTTAGAGCACTAAGCAATATCCTGCTTTTGCCTCAGCAGGGTTTCCCGTGAGAAAAGAAAGTGGGCAAAGACAGCTTAAAAAGACAGACAAACATATTTACCCCTAGGTGGAAGGTACAAATTAAATTAGCTTGCCACAAAAGGGAGATGTTTTGTCCTTCTGTTCAGATGTCATGGTAGTGAGGAAACATCGTCTGGGGCCAAGTAAAATGGCACAAATGCATTCATCTAAGCTACCATTCATCCTGTTCCAAGGACTAAACAGAGCACATAAAAGAACAGCACTGCTGAAGCACTTCCTAGTTACCAAATGGGGACTTGCAGAGGAACATGGGAGAGGAAGATGAGGATATTTCCAGCATGGATTTCACTGTTGAGGTGGGAATGACAGAGGATTTCATAGACCTGATGAGGCTGGATATGAAATGCCATTGCCACAATCTGATTGCCTCTTTGCCTTGAGGGGAAGCATCACACTGTGCTTGGTGTGGTATATTGAAAGGTGCACCACAAAACCTTTCCTCTCTGTCTCTAAAGCTGGAAAACAACAGAAGCACTTCCTGAGAGTCAAGTATATCTTTTATTGTGCTACATTAATATGCATAGTTTTGGCACTCAGTAAGGTTCAGCTGGTATGCTTTCCAGTATCTCATTCGTTATTTATATGAGACCGGGAGGTGTGACCTACGGAGCCAGTTGGCTGTCATGAATTGGAATCTTCATTAAGCCTTGTGAATTATGCATTGACTGCTTATAAAACCAAGATCCACGGCTGATCCAGCAACGACACTTAACTGCTTCCCATTAGACTGAAAGATCCATAGATTGGTAAAAAACATACATGTGTGCTATATACTGCAGAAATCACTGTGCCAGTAATCCAGGGAAGTGCTTGGGGATTTCGTGTCTCATGCTCAACAAAGTCAGTCTAATCTTTGTTTTTGTATTTATTTGAAGAGTTTTAGAGTTGAATTTCTGCTCTTGAAAGTCACATTTGTACTGTGTTTGTCTAGATTTTGAGCTTTCCTTCCAATCACTCAGCAGCCTGTACAACAAATTGGTTTTTTGTCAGGCTTAGAGGTCTGTATCTGGCGAGAAACCTCTTTATATAGATATCAAGTTCTACTTTTTGTAGAGAATTCAGTACTAGGAAAGATCTCTCAAGAATACAGATATTCACAAAAAGAAAGCTCTTCCTTGCCTGCAAGGTAATTTTTTATTTTATTGGATCAGATTAAACGTCATACAAAGGCTAGATTTCATTTTCAACCATTGCTTCTGGGTTTTGTATGTGCATTAAGGTTACATTTGTCTTAGTGCTTTTGAAATAAAGTTTTATTCTCTAAAGCTGGTGGTCAGGATTTTACATGTATTTTCAAAGCACAAATTATGTATTTTCCTTAGACACTACTGTTTATCTAGAGAAGACTTAAAAGAGAGACAAATGATTAAAATGAATTAAAAAAAAAAAATCTGGGAAATTTGACATTTCAAGATTAATGAAGGATTTTAGTAGTCTTGGTCACTTTAATGATACCAGCTGGTCTCAGTACAGAAAAGTTGTCTTACCATCTTAAGACATTTTATCTTGAGATTTGTAGTTGCACTATGATCTGTGCCAGCCAAAACTGTAAAAAAAACCCTAAAACAAAACAAACAATCAAACAAAAACAAAACCAAACCAAAAATTCTATTGAAAACTCTCCATGTTGTTTTTCCATTTGCCAGGATTTAAGTGATAGTCTTTCTGCTGAACCATACCTGCCAAAGCAAGTAGCAACTCTATGTGGAGCAGCTGGGAGAAGTAAAGCTCTTCTCACACAATATGAATTCACTGCATTGTTTGTGATAAGTTCTGTGGCCTGGCCTGAAAGTGGATAGCCTGATCTATGAAAAGGTCATGGGTGAGCCCTGTGTAAAATGGTATTGTTTACAGTTTTTTTAGTGAAGAGATTAGCTGTCATTTATTTCCACATACCTTAACGAGAGCTTTGAAGGTTCCCAGCAAGAGCATGTTCTTTTCTCTTTCTCAGCCTGTCACATACTTGTCAGATTCAATAAAATTCCTTACCTGAATTATGCAGATTAGGTTTTGTTTTGTCCAGCACCCATCATTGTTCATCTCCACTACAGCTGAAACTTCTAGCAGCCCTCTTGCTTATACTGCCTGATTTCAACACTCCTTAGGTCAAGACCTTTCAACCTCAGGGCTTGACTTATGCCACAACCATTTGACAAATCATCCAGGCCTTCACAAAAGCTGGTTGAGCTCCAAAGTGACTGCTCTCTAGACACCACTGTTTCACTGTTTTGACATTTCCTTCTCACTTTTCCCCTCAGTAATCAGACAAAGGAAGAAAAAGACATTTGTGTCCAAGGAATGCTTTCATTTAGGGCTGTGATAAATGGCTACCCTTTCCAACAAGCTATGGTCCCACTGTAGAAGAAGTTTCTTCGCAAGGACAGCTACCCACTTTCAGCTTTGGGGGGCAAGAGGGTGTGAGAGACACACATCTTCCACTCTAAAACCTGCACAGTGCATCTATTGATCTTATATAGCTTTTCATCCAGGCAATGTAAAAGAGTTAAGCAAGTTATCCAGACACTCCATTCATAAGTTATCATGCACAGGACACTGTTGTATGTGGAATGTTTAGTGTAATGGATGGAATAGCAGGCCAAGCTGAACTAAAATATACATGGTAGAAATGAAGAAAAAAGCGTACTACTTCCATTTATTTAAAGATTCTGGGGTCTGTAGGATGGACAGGAAAGATGGGAACTTTTAATCCCAACTCTTACACAGATTCTTTTTTTCTTTGGTCAATTTATTTCTCAGCTTTAGACTGAATGGCTTCAGTCTCGCCATTCACAATCTGCAAAATATAAGCATGATATTTACAGATTCTTTGAAGTGTTTGGGAATCTCCAAGTGAGGAGTTCAGTATGAAGCCAAGACATTATTAGAAGCAGCACCAGTTATAACATCCTTCTTCTACTAGGTATCTCCAATTTAAAGCACGGCTTAATTCAGAAGAGCTCATTCTCATCAGTGCTTGCTAATCACTTCTGCCCATTCTTTTTCATGTATTTATATCAAAATAACACTACTTTATTGGACTAACTGATTTGATATATTAGTAGAACATTAAAACTTTGAAAGTATTTTTAAGGTGTTTGGATCAAAATCTTTTAATTGCAGAAGTTAGTATGGTTAAAACAAAAATGCCATTGTAATGTCAAATATTTCTTAATAGAAAGAACTTATGTCATCCACATTTTTATAAGCTTCTTTCAGATTATTGTGTTAATCCTTATTATTCCATTGGAAAGAACAACTGCCAAATGTGAAATAATTAAAACTGCATGTGATTTAGTTGCTAAAGCTGAAGTGAGGAATCAATGTATTACAATTTATGGTATGGTTAATCTGTCTCTTCTGTTCATGCATTAATCAGAATATTACCAAATCACATTACCAAATCATTCAAATAATTTTTTATGATCTGATACTACAATAGGATTAATAAACCAACAAAATTAACCTCAAAGTTCTATAGATGATACATGACCCTTTTCTCCAAGGCTTGTAATTAAGACCACAACACAAGAATCTTCTGAACACTTAATTTTGTGTGGCACAGGATTAACATGCTTTTCTCCGTTATATTGCCATCTCAGGACACTACTTGTTCCTCAAGAAACAAGAGGTCTGGAGTTCTTTACTTAGAGCATGGAGTCATAGAATGTATGAGTTGAAAGGAATCCATCAGGACTATCAAGTCCAACTGCTGACCCTGTGTAGGACACCCCAAGAATCACACCATGTGCCTGAGAGCATTGTCCAGATACATCTGGAGCTCTGACAATAGGGTAGGTTAGATATATTTACAGTGTATTTTCTCTGAAGTCTGAACAAAATGGGGAAAACAATTGAACCCAAAATTGTTGGCTTTCAAGGGACTGAAGTCCCCCTTCTCATTTCCATTGTTCATCATGTAAAGAAATCCGTAATATAATTATTTTGGAAAAAACCCTACTATTAACTAAAACAGTTCCATTAATTTGACATGATTTTCTGTCTCTAAAGGAAAGACTCTCTTAAGTTTCCTGTGCTAACGTGCTGGACTGGAGAGACTTACGCACATGAAATAACACAGCCCCAGGGCTGGTAGTAACACACATTCCAGCTCACACTTCCTTTCCAATACATGTGAATGTATTCAGTTGAGGGGTGGGATGGGGAGGGAAACCATGGAAACCTGTCTGAGAAACCATTAACTAGTACAGCATTATTGAAACAGTTAACCAGGCTAAACCAACCATTTCAAATCTAATGGTGCTGAAAAGCAGCACAGCCACATCCACAGTCCTTTCTCAGAAAAAGTGCCACACTGTTATTAGGATCTTGACCTGCTTTCACCTACTAAGCTCAGTCAGATGCAGACTGATACCTTCCTATTAGTTACTATGAAATACCACAGTTCATATTTTCAAGAGATGTTCATGTTGTGTCATCTTCTAGCAGGATCTTGGTTTGTGGGACTTAGCAATACTTTTTCTTCATTTCCAACTCGTATCTTGAATGTATTCATTGCCAGTTTTAAGGTCCTAAATGTCCATTTACAAATATGTTTTGTGGCTTTCATTAAGAGCAAACCATACACTGGTCCTAAGGTAGTGGAATAAGCACTAAAATAAAAACCCTATCAGAGACTATCCTGACAAAAAAAAGACTGAGTGTTTTGACTTCTGTCAAAATTAGAGAATTATAGAATTTCTATTGCTAAATGTTTTAATACGTGTGTAATAAGAATGATACATTCTACAACAGGGAGTCAGCACTGATGGATGCTGGAGGGAAGAGCAACTTCTATCCTCTGCATGAACTTGTGCAAAGCACTTGACACTGTCCTGCATTACATCTTTATCTCTAAAATGGTGAGGAATAGATTTGATGGATAGATCACTCAAAGTATAAGAAGTGGCTGTACGGTCTCACTAAAAAGAAACTTGACAGTCTTGAGAGCTGGGCCTGTGTGAAGCCTATGAAGTTCAACAAGGCCAAGTGCAAGGTCCTACATATGGGTCAAGGAAATCCCAGGCACAAATACAAGTTGGATGTAGAATGGATTAAAAGCTGTTCTGAGGAGAAGGTCTTGGGAGTGTTGCTGGGTGAGAACCTCAACACAGCCTAGCGATGTGATGTTGCAGCCCAGAACAAACTGTATCCTAGTCTGTATCAAAATCAACATGGCCAGAAAAGTGAGGAAGGTAATTCTCCCTCTAATCTGCTCTTGTAAATTCCAACCTTGAATACTATGTGCAACTCTGGAACCCCCACCATAAGAAGGAAGTGGAACCGCTGGAGTCCAGAGGAGGCCATGAAGATGATCAGAGGGGATGGACCATTTCTGCTCTGAAGACAGAGAGACTTTGGGTTCTGGAGAGCCCCTAAAGTGGCTTTCAGTACCTAAAAAAGGCTGTGGGAGATCTGGAGAGGGACTTTTGGCAAAGGATCTTAAAGATCATCTAATTCCACCCTCTCTGCCATGAGAGACACCTTTCATTTGATCAGGCTGCTCAAAGCCCCATTTAACCTGACCTGAAGTCTTCCAGGGTTGGGGCAGCTACTACCCCTCTGGGCAACTTGTTCCAGTGCCTCATCACTTTCATTGTAAAAAATTTGTCCCAATATTTACTCTAAACATAATCTCTTTCATCTTGAAGCCATTCACCCTTGTCCTGTCACTACAATGTCCTTGTAAATAATCTCTCTCCATCTGTTGTATAGGCTTCCTTCAGGTAACAGAAGGCCACAGTAGGTACCCTGAAGCCTCTTTTCCAGGATGAACAAGCCTTATTGCCTTAGACTTTGCTCTTAGCAGAACTCCTCCACCCCTCTAATCATCTTGGTGGCCTCCTCTGGACTCACTCCCTCTTGACGAGATGTTGATATCCTTCCTATTCTGGGAATGCCAGAGCAGGATATAGTACCTGGGTAAGGTCTCATGAGAGTGGATAAAGTGTTAGAATCTCCTCCCTAAACCTGCAGGCCATGCTACTCTAGATGCAACCCAGGACACATTTGGCTTTCTGGGCTGCAAAGGCACATGGCTGGCTCACGTCCAGCCTCCACCCACCAGCACCCCCAAGTCCTTCTGGGCAGGGCTGCTCACAATCTGTTCATTCCCCAGCCTGAGTTGATACCTGGAGTTGCCCCAACCCAGGCACAGCACCTTGCACTTGGTCTTATTAATCTTTATGATATTCTCATGGGCCACTTCTTAAGCTTGTCCAGGTGCCTCTGGATGGCATTCCATCTTTCAGGAGTGTCAACAGCACCCCTCAGCTTGGTGTGATCTGCAAATTTGATGAGGGTGCATTTGATCCCTCTGTCGATGTCATTAATGAAGATGTTAAACAGCACAGGTCCCAGCATGGAGTCCTGAGGGACACCACTTGTCACCAATGTTCATTGGGACTCTGAGCTGTTAAGCACTACCTCTTGGATGTGACCATCCAACATATTTCTCATCTAATAGCCCACCCCTTGAATCAATACCTCTTCAGTTTGGACAAAATGATGTTGTGGCGGCCTGTGTCAAAGGCTTAACAGGAATCCAGATAAATGCAGTCTGCAGCTCTTCCTTTGTCCACTGATGTTGTCACTCCATGCAAGACAGCAATAACATGAAACCATAGGCCAATGCTACTTGTATAGAACCAACAAAACCATTCAAGACCTGTTAGCTGTATCCATTAGCAAGTATTACAAAATATTGCATTTTTTAGTTAAAAAAGTAGTTACACTCTGCATGAAAACAGGTTTATCTCACTTCCAGAGGAAATACTAACAGAAAAGGAATTTTTAGGCATGTTTTCTTTACAAATTCTTTGTGTACATATTTTTTAATTTTAACGAAGACTGAATATAATTGTCAGTTGTTTAATTAAATATTTTTGCCTCAGGATTTTAGTAAATCATGGAAAATAAGTTTATATTCTTAAAGTGGGGTTGATCCAGCCTGTGGTCACAACAATTTTCTGCTAAACACAAGATCCAACTCTACAAGTAACTGTTTCAACACATGCCTCAATTACCAATAGCAATAGTTCTTGGCACCAAAAACCTGTTCCTGTTTTAACCCTGTTTTAGTAGAATTAATAGAAATGCTCCAGCCTAGAGAAGCTGGGCACATTACACACTTTGCCTTTCTTTGTTGTTTCAGGATAAGTTTTGTGCACCTACCCAAAGTAGGTGTTTTTCTCCTTGCCATGGTGGAAGGTCTTCACCTGAGCTTACTCTGGCGAGTCCAGTGACCATGGCTCAGCAGAAAACTTGGTGAGATCTAGTCTTCCCTGTGCTGATGAGACAGGAGCTGTTACTGGTGAAGGTATGTTAACTATTGAGACGTTAAGACTCAGAATATATCACACATACAGATAAAAACAGAAGACAAAAATTGACATCTGACCATCTAATAAATGACCTTGAGTCTGTTTCCAGACTTTTGCATCCAGTAGGTGAAGCTGCTGTTCCCATACCATCTCTAGTCCTGCTTGGCTGGGTACATGTGCAGAACTTGCATTTGAATGAGCTCCTGCAGACAGCTTAAAAAGACTTGTTTAAGAGATTGAGAGGTTCTTTTCTAAGCAACATACGACAAGACATCACACAGATGACTACATCTAGTTCAAGATTCAGCTACAAGAAAAGAAAGTGAAGACATGCTTTCACTCCAAGTTTTTCAAAATCACAAATAAAAGTACCAGTTCTGCAGCTATTATTTTCACTGATCTGTTGTAACTCTTTTATTGTACTATCTCTTTCAACATCCTTGCTTCAATAGCCATACTTATATGGACTCACACATTGCAATTTTGAATCAAACTAATGAGTGAAAGCTTGACATTGTCATTGTAAAGAACTGCATAACACAACAAACTCCTAAAGATGCATAGAAATGTCTTCATTCTTTAGTTTCAACTGTGTATATTAATTTAACAAAAAAACCAAACACATTTATTCCTGCAGTTCCTATTGGAAGTTAAGAGGCATTAATGATGAATGTTCTGTGTCAGATGACTTCTGAAGAGGGGAACGTGCAAAGGTGCCTACAGCAGTGAGGTGGTTTCCAGCTTTTCCAGGGACATTACAGCTGTATCACAGGACAGGACCAGTGTCTGTTCCCAGTCAAACACCAGGCTGTTGCCTAGCGAGCAGTGCAGTGACATCATGGATTGCCCGTACTCTGGTTCAAAACCATGTATGCATCAAAACCTGTAATTTGGTCAGCTCTAGTATAGGAAATCAGAGTAGCTTCTTCCTCACTACCTTGAAAGATCTGTAGATTCAGTTTCTATTATCATCCTGTATTTCTGTGAATGGCTCATGTGAGATATTGCCACAGGGCTAATGTTTGTAAACCATGCTGGCCCGGCAGAGAAAAACAGTCAAATATAGATGGAATAACACTTCTTCAGGAAATATTTTGATCATTCTTATTACATTCATTGAACACAGAGAACACATAAAAAGCTGCTTGACCAGAGGAATGAATTTAAATTTTCATTTTATTCTCAAACTTCATTTTACACTAATGGAATGCCTTTAGGACATCACAAGTGGTCCTTCTGTACAGGACAAAACTGAGTTCTACATGGAGATAAGTACAGAGTAACTAGTACTATCTTCAGTCATTCATACCTTGCTGTTCTCAGAAACACTGTTTTTTAAATCAGATATGCTTTATACCAGCATTCTATACCTTAAAGGATTTGATGCATCTAAAGGAGTTACCATTCCTTGTGATCTAACATCTGTCCTAATCCTTAGCTGGTGTACATCAGAGTAACTACAGTGACATCTTAAATATAGTCCACACTTAATACTGTTCATAACAGCCTGTAATAAGATCGCTGTCATATGAATTATTCTTCTGTAATACACATAATAACAGGTTTGCTGTAGTTCTATTTATAAATGTAGCCCATTAAGTAATTAGAAAAATACTGTGTCCTGAATATAGTAAAAAACATACCAAAAGTGACCAGACAATCTACAGACAATTAACTTCAATGGATGGTTAGCTACAATCATTTAATTGCCAAACACTAAATACTAGCCAATTCAAAGGTTATAAAATGTGATCATTGAACACAATTAAGGTATGTTAGAATAATATTTCCATGCAGACGTACTATATCTCTGTGGCATATCTCATACTGGAATGTGAACTTGCACAGTATTGCAGTTCTAGCGACAGCAGCAACATGTGGGCTGTTTAAAACAAGCTGTGTGGAATAGTATTAATTCTCCAATCAGTAAATGTTCTCAATTCTGCCTTTTCACAACAGCAAATAAAAAGATATTATATTCAGTGAGGGGCTAGGAAAGAATAATACAAATTTAGTTAACTTGTGTCTCAAGCCATATTTTACAGTAAACGTTTTTAAAGTTTTCACTTCATATTAATGAAAAACAAAAAAGCCTAGAAAAGATGTGCAGCTTTGGACAAGTTTGTATGAGGAAAAGCAATTTTTACTATGCTGTCTGTTGTGGCTACCTAAGCTTTTCACCTAGTAAAATCTGCAGATTGCCAGCTGTTAAATGCTGTTAGTAACTGTGGCTAATGCAAAAGAATATTTATTTAGTTACACTTGATCTGCAATCAAATCTCTAATTTATGTGCTGGGTTTTCCCTTTTGATCTTTTTGCTGAAGCTCTGGCATGGGAAATGAAAAAGTGAAGTAGTAAAAAAGTGAAGAAAATAAAAGAGAAATATAGGGAAAAAATGCAAAAAAGGACAGTTAAGAAGGTGGAGAAGAGCAAAGTGGAAAGGTATCCACTAATGTAGGGCTAAGAACAAAATAGTGGAAAATTTATAAAAAAGGAATTTTTAAAAGGAGATTTGCAAGTATAAATAAAAATAAACATTAGAAAGGAGGAAGAAAGTTGAGAAAAACAAAAAATTTGGGAACAGAGAAAAGACAAAGGAAAGAAGGTCTTGTAATAAAAGAAAGATGAATCTAAGAGGTTTTGGAAAAAGTGGAGCATTTGTTTCTAACTTAGACACTTCTCTCCTCTCCGTCTGCCATCATGCATCTCCAATTCTCAGAATTATAAGAGGTAAAAATGTTAAAATTACTTTTCCAAATCAACATTGAGAATTTTGCAGACCATCCATAGGAAAGCAAACTTCAATGCTATATTTTATAACAATTCCTGAAGTAAAACAAGCCCTACAGAACTGACAACCTCATTTCAAGGCTCTGCTGGTGCCTGAGTCACCATTTTAGAGCGTCCTACACCACAACGATGAACATTTCATACCCATGATTCATCTCCCTCTTTACTGCCTTCTCACTATACTTTCATCCATGAGAAGAGTTCTTTTGCAGCTTTCACAATCTTCTGTTACCCTATTTAAAGGGTTCTGTCCAAGAAATTCTCCCCTCTAGAGTTCAGGTAATAGCTGATTCCACAAAGTGTGTGAGAAGATTAACATCGAGACCAGATGTCATTGAGTCTTCCAATTGATTTATAAGCCTTTTTCATGTTCCTGTCCTATTCTTACATTTTTTCAGATATGAATCATAGATCTACTGTGCCTTTCCAGGAAAGCCATATACAATGCTGTGAAGAAACTGTCATTCCTCAAAGATCTTCAGAAATTTGCTTTGCAGCTACCTCAGACTTCTGCAGTGTTACACAGTCAAAAGTCTGCAGCCACCCACCTATTTTCAGTATTTGTTTTGTCACCATCAAAGTTTCAATTTCTAGCCTCTTGGTTGTCATCTTTATATTGAAATCTTTCTCCTAGTTTTTCACTTCTTTCCTCTCTATCAACAGACCAGTTTTCACCATTTTTATCTCCTTCCAAGACCATGTTTGGCTTGGTGCTGTCAGTATATCACCTCTTTCCTCTCCAGTTGTGTACCTTACAGAATGACAACTTCTCCTCACCCTGTTTGAGGAATTTCAATGCAATATGAAACTGATGAAATGGCTTACCAGTTTTAGGGTATCATTTTCTTTAATGAGGATGTTTTAACTCCGAATTTAAATTTTCTTGCCAATTCTGGATAATTTGAATACTCTCTTTCCCAGTCTTTTTTCTCAGTGGAGCATAGAGTTATTCCTAGGTCTGATCTTAGAGGATTGGGTTTTACAGGATCTCTTTTCTATATGCTACTCTTTTGGCCTACAACCAGTTAAGATTATTCTGCTCTGTCCTACCTGCAGACAACTTTTCCTTCTCTTTCGCATTTCCACTTCCTTTCCCCCTTCTCCTTTCCCTTCTCCCCTCTCTTCACATTCCCCTTCTCCCCTCCCTCCCCTTCTCCTTCTCCTTCTCCTTCTCCTTCTCCTTCTCCTTCTCCTTCTCCTTCTCCTTCTCCTTCTCCTTCTCCTTCTCCTTCTCCTTCTCCTTCTCCTTCTCCTTCTCCTTCTCCTTCTCCTTCTCCTTCTCCTTCTCCTTCTCCTTCTCCTTCTCCTTCTCCTTCTCCTTCTCCTTCTCCTTCTCCTTCTCCTTCTCCTTCTCCTTCTCCTTCTCCTTCTCCTTCTCCTTCTCCTTCTCCTTCTCCTTCTCCTTCTCCTTCTCCTTCTCCTTCTCCTTCTCCNCTTTCCCTTCTCCTTCTCCTTTCCCTTCCCTTCTCCTTTCTCTTCCTTTCCCAAACCTTCCCAAACCTTCCCAAACCTTCCCAAACCGAACCTTCCCAAACCTTCCTGAACCTTCCCGAACCTTGCCTTCCCGAACCTTCCCAAACCTTCCCGAACCTTCCTGAACCTTCCTGAACCTTCCCGAACCAAACCTTCCCAAACCTTCCTTCCCCATGCCTTCAAATCAAGTTTGTTTTAGAACTAGGGGGCTCACTTGCGAAAAAAAATCTAAAAGTCTCAATCATTTTCCTTTTGTCTTCCCTGGTCATGATTTCAGATCATTTTTGAACCTATCATGATCATGACATCAGAGGATGTGTTGCTCTAATTTTATGCTTACATGTAGGGTTATAAGAAAGGTAACAAGTATTAAGTATATCAACTATATCAAGTATAAAATTTTTTTATAATAGCTTCCTCCGAAATGAGCCTTCGAAATAATGAGTAGAGAGATAAAACTCTCCTTTTCTTCACAAGAAAAGAACTTTACTCATATCACACTTGCCCCTTGTCCTTTTTTGTTTTTCTCCTATAGCCAGCAGTAGGTGTTAACCTGTTTTGAAACCTTGTTATAATTGGGGAATAAGAAAACACTTATCTTTTTGTTATTTGGAAGTAAAAGAGAGGTCAGCTTTATCTTTTGAGGTAGGAAACCCTTCGGGCTTTCTTTTCAAGTAGCAAAATGTGTGAGTGGAAGAAGGGCTCAGCAATCACAGCTTTTAAACCACAGCAGATGAAATCTATCCTGTCCCACACACAATTCTTACTTCAGGTAAAAAAGAGTGTGACAGTTGTTATTACTTACAGGTATAGACAGCATCTGCTATTCTGAAGGGTGAAAAAGTCCCACACCTTTGCAGCAGTGAAGATAAAGCATTCAGGTTTTAAATCCCAGTAAAGCTTTTCTGCAAATGGGAAGCTCATTTAAATAAACTCTATTTCCAGTCATGCTGCAGCTCTCATGATGGAGGAATTCATTCCAGTCAAAGAATCACTGTTTTTCAGGTAGTTTGCTGTCCCAGAAGACAAAGGCTTCTGCATTGTGAAATGCTTCTTGATCAGGACATCCAGGACAGTCTGAGTGTCCAATGTAATTTTTTCTTTGCATTGCACAGTGAATCAGAGAAGCACCTCAACTCAAACATCTTGGTGTCACAAAAAGTCAACAAAAGAACCCAAAGAGTTCTTGTTGATTAAAGCTCTCTACTGGTGAATAGTAGAGACAATACACTTTTCTTTAATTCCTTCATACAAATTCCTCTCACTTCTGTGTTTGCAAGTATAGGTTTTCTCCTAACTACATTTCAGGCTCTTTTTACATTGGATTGCTATATTACTTCATTGAGTATCCTTCTCATTTAATTCATTTTTTAAAAAAATCTGTATTGCCATCATTTCTCCTGTAGCATCAATAAGTTGTCACTGAAAACACTGATCCTGATCTTATGGGAACCAATGGAAAAATCTCCCATAGGCTTCTGTGGAGTAGGATTAGGCTTTAAACAGCTATTTGACCAAATATGTAGAGTAAAAAGGTTTCATCAATCTATAAAATAGGCTTCTTTGAGAAACTCCTTTTACAAGATAGACCTGGATCTAGGAAAATTAAGATCACTAAGAGAGTTTGCAAAAATTTCTCTTCTGTAGGCTAGCATTTATTTTTGATCTGAGCTGAAGGATTTTTCCTCCTGAAATATTGTTGATTATGATGTTTTATTATACAAAATGGGCAAATGTAGAGGTGGCATTTGAGTTTCTAGAAACGTTTTACCTTTGGGCAGATTTAGAAGTGCAAAGATGTTTTTAAAGAGTAAATTTATTGGTTTTGTAACATTTCAGGAAAATCTTTTTAGAATTAGCTTCCTATATCTTAGGAAAACAGACTAATGTCCTCTGCTTGTTCTGATAGCTTCCTTTTAAATTCTTCCTCTTGCCTCTCAATTTGTGCTTTTTTTCAAATCTTTTTCTCATTTATTTTTTCTCTTAATTTAGACTTTTCTTTATCCCCACATCTGGTGTCTAGCCAGGGCATACTTTTTTTTACCCTCTGCACATGCAGTTCTGTAAAAACGTGGCAGATTGCAGAGTTCAAGTGTTCCAAAATGTGAAGCAAAACAGCTGCACCTAATGACTTGCATAAGGAAGGGGTTTGGAGCTTCAGTTTCAGCTCTCATCTGCCTGGAATCCCATATTCCCTGTGTCCAGATTGAGTGACAGGCAATGTCAGAGGTCTTTGATATATGGACATCATATTCAGAGTCAGTGGAGAAGACCCTTATTTAACAGCTGCAGCACGTTTTTTAATTTGATATAACTTCCAGACATTTTAAGTGTTGTTCCCACAGAGAGAGACACACCATCTTTAGCAGTCATTTATCAAGCTAGAGATAATTCAAATTATGGAATTGAATGGGTGTTTTATGCACCACTTATCTATAAAAGTCACAGAGGATGTCAGGCATACAGCTGCTTGCAGAGACAGAGCCCATTGCCTTTTTTTCTTTAATGCACCCTGCAGGTTGCCCCATGATGACTGCATTTCCTCAAAGTGTGCTGTACATTTCACTTAAAAGGTCTTCTTGAGCTGAACTGTCTGACTTTTTACCTTGATGCATCTTGGGTAAATCAAGTTTGCAAAGAGTAAGACTGAGTAAAATGATGCAGGAGACTATATGATCATTCTGTAAAGTCCTCCTTATCTGATCAACCAGATTGTCTCACCTAATGAGTACAAGACTAGATGCAAGCAAACTGTTTTCTCCTGTGATGTATAACACACAGAGGAATTCACAAACTTTCTGATTCACAAAAAAGGTTAAAAAGTAAAATTAATAGAAAAATAGGAAATGAAAAGCCAACTCTCCTCCAGTGCATAACTGGCTTTCAAAATCTTCCTGTTCAAGATGAAAATTTGAAAAGTATGTGGAGACAAAAGGTGACACTTAACACTGGAATAATAAGAAATTGTGATGGATGAGCTTTCAAAAAATATATAATTACCAAAGGACAATTATATGTATTTTAATAGGCATTGCCATTGTATTTATTTATTTAGATGTGATATATTTCTGCTGAAATTGATTTAACCTTTGCTACAACATTTTATCAAAATGATCTTTGTGATCAGCAATGCTTTGTAATGTGAATGGTGCAGAAGGCAATAGTGGACACTCAGTGCTTTCAAACCAAGCTCTGTTCACCAGGCACAAATGCAAACATCAGTTAGTAGTTTCAGTTCTATCCTTCTACAGTTCAAGTGCAAGGAATTATCCCCATCAATATTTATTGGCCTAATTCTAAACAGACAGTTCCACACGTACAGGCAATAGTCTTGTTAAAGTGCTGTTAATTTTCAAGCATAGAGGCTGAAATGGACTACAGAGTTACTGAAAATGAGTAGAAGTGCACTTCCCTAAGGTAAAATACATCCACTAGCCTCTGAATTATGAAATTAGATTTTTGCCATGGTTCTGTTTGGTGGATTTAATCTGCGCAATCCTCTCTATTCATCTCTGGAACATGTCTTTTTAAATTTTTTCCTGGAGTTCATTGCAAAAAAGCCTTGATTGCCTTGTTCTCTGATTGGTCACTGTGGAGTCAGAAAGGAAGACAGCACTGAGGAGGGCTTATTTATTTGATTTCTTCTCAATTTAGCTCCTTACAAAACCATGTTTGTTTTCTTAGAGCCTCTGTTCTAAAATAAGTCAGAAATTGGTCTGGTTTTGATTCCTCCCCTATAAAGAATTTAATGCCATTCTAACACATGACAGAAGACACTGATTTTAGCAACCTAAAATAAATGGGTTTGCCACTGTAAGAGTATGTGCATTTAGAATTATAATTTTTCAAGAGATTCATCCTATTAAACCTGTATCATACTGTTTATTTCTGAAATCACATCTTTTAAAGTAAATATCTAGCTGCCAAATATGTTATAGTTAACTAACACAGTACATATATAAGTTTAAGCAGCAGAGTGAAGAAATTACTTAGGAACATGCAGGGAGTAAAAGTAGTGGAAACAAAAGCTTCCTTTTTATTCACAGACTAAATACAGCATACAGCAGCTGCACTACATGCTAAGCCCATATTAGCCTCTTTATGACCTCAGTTTTGACCTTAAACAAGGTTTCTTGCTCCATTTAGGAGAAGATATTATTTTCCTTTCTAACCTGATTTCTCATGAGGTTCTTTTTAATGTAAGTTTCAGTTAGCCTCATGGAAATAAGCTAAATACCTGTGTTTGATATTACAGATTTCTTCATTTATGGGAAGACAAGGCCATCTTATACGAAGCCCATGCAATGACTTTCCTTGTGATTACAAAGCCAGAAGTTGGTGCTTGACTGTTCCACAGTGTGCTTCCAGATTATAAAACTAAGCCATCTGCTTTCACATTAGAATGTAAATCCTAGCTACAAATGTAGTTACTCAGAGTGTCCTGCAGAAGCCACTCAAGAACATGGTTCACATTGCTAGTGTTTTAAGATTTCTCTGTGCTCATCAATCTGAGTAACTCTCTAATCTTGGCATGGTAACAATACATTTAAGGTACTAAATATAGGAAACCCAAAGAAGTAAATAGTCTTCATTGTATATGATAATGGAGAATGAATCAGTTTCAAAGTTTCTTCGTAAAGGGCAGGAAAGCTGACCCCATTTGAATGCCAGACTAGATAATGTCTGTGTCATAAAATTGACTGAAAATTCTAAGCTTTTTTTCTCATTGTATACAGTGTGTTGAACTGCCAGAAGTCCAAACTGCTTAGGAATTTGAAGACTGAGAACTTGTTTTCCAAAGAAAGTAAGAGAAAGTATAAGGAAAATACTTAACAATCTTCATGGTCCATTGTCAAAGGTGAGAAAACATGTCAACAAGTCAGGCTTGGGGTTTCTTTGTAGACTGTGCAGATAAATCCAAAAAGGAACTTCATGTACAGTTTTGGATTTTAGAGTTAGGCACCAGGTACTTGAAGTTTAATGTTTGAGATCACCTGAGTGATCATTAAACACCCAAAAACCTTTGGTCTTGCCCTTCCATCACACTAAGACAAAAGTCGTGCTATGTTTCTATGACAACAGCAGTAATTGCTGTATTACTAACAACCATACTAAATTTCAGTTTGGACCTACTTCATGCACATGCAGTCTTAGTCTTGATTTGTTCTTGGGTTAGATATCAGGAAAAGGTTCTTCACCCAGAGGGTGGTTGGGCACTGGAACATGGTCCCCAGGGAAGTGGTCACAACATCAAGCCTGACAGAATTTAAGAAGTGTTTGGACAAAACTCTGAGGCACATGGTGTGACTCTTGGGGATGGTGCTGTGCAAGGCCAGGAGCTGGACTCCATGATCCATTTGGGTCCCTTCCAATTCAGAATATTACGTGATTCCGCAATTTTTTTCATCATCATATTTGTTCATGCAGCATTATTGCAATATTTGAAACTCTATCTGGAGTCAAGCTTTAGAAACACATTGAAAGAGAGTGTTCCTCTGAGAAATACAGCTCAAGTTTTAGGTTAAATTCAGATAAGATTCAAACTAGCTTTGAAGTTTTCTCTGAACTGAACCTCCAAAAATTGTTTTCTCTTATACTTGTGGTTAAACCTCCCTTAGTTTGCAGAAATAGCTGAAAAAATTTAGACCTTTTGGAAATTATGGTCTTCTCTCCTAAGTCTCTGTCACAGACTTTTTAAGAATGTGACATAGACTTCCCACCTGTCCAGGTTCCGACCAGCACAGGGTTAATTTTTGCCATAGCCAGGAGGGAGCATGGCTAGGAGCTGGAGATTATTCTGTACCACCTCATGTTGCTGCTGGGGGCAGGGTAAAGGGATTCCAGGGAAAGGGGGTTCCTTCCAGTCAAGAAAACATGGAGAAGGAATAGGCTAGAACTGTCTACTGTCATGGGCTCTGCAGTGAGCATCTTTGCATGTGAATCACTCTCTCTCTTGTACACTTACTCTTAAAAGTGCCAGTTGATCAACCACAATATATGTGTTACTGTTAATTTTTCTTATCTCATTGCTATTTCCAGTAAATTTTTCTTATCTCAACCGTGACCTTTGCCTTTTGTGCCTCCAATTTAAGTGGGAGGAGTGCAACAATGCACTTTTTCTTTTCTTCTTTTTTTTTCTTCTTCTTTTTCTTTTTATTTTGTCGGAGTATTAAATTGAAGAATATGAATCCTAAACAACATCACCTGAAAGCCACAATGATAAACCAACAGGTAAAGCTTTGGACCGTGGGATAAAGACAATGGGATCTCCTTCCAGCTGACCACCTCAGAAGGCTAAGAATAACATTGAAAAACTGTGAATTTGGGTGGACAAACAGTCTCTTAGTTTCCTTTTCACAAAGAAAGTAATAGTGGGAGTTACTATTTGCTATACTTTGTTATATTAAATTTCTACTGTATAATGTAATCAAAGAAATGGAAGGTTAGGTCTCTCACTTGTTACCTTCATTTACCAGAATCTATTTTATGGTAGTTTGGTAACTAGTCTCTGTCTAGTTTTGTCCCTGTCTCTGGACACTCACTGTTAAACAGTAAGCAAAGCATTAAACTACCAGCTGATTCATGACAGTGCTCTTAAAAGTACCAGTTGATCAACCACAATATACATGGCCAACTTCTGTTCTTCGGTCTGAGAAAAGTTAAGTCATATGTGGAACCTTATAGTAAAAAATCTCTCTTCTGTGCTTTGGGAGTACTGATTGTCTTTCTTTCACGTATGCACACAGAAGGCTAAAACAGGACCACAGCTATCAAAGCTGGCTCTGTAGACTGGTGAGAGATCATATTGTACTGCTGTTACTTGTTTGCAGAACCTTTTATGTGTAAATCAGTGGATGGCATTTTCTACCTGAATCTCTGAGTTCGCAGAGTAAGAAGCTGATAGCTTTTTCTTTTTTTCACTACAAGGGAAAGACATCTATAGGCTGTTGCAATGTGTGTTATTGATTTGAAAATTGTCTCTTGTATCTGTTTCAGGCTTTCAGAGAAATACAAATTTGACAGACTTAAAAATATTCATAATACTTATGATAGAGTAGTATATAACTTAAAATAACATGTATAATTCTTCTAAAAACTAATTATTATTTAACCACCAGGACTGCTTTGTTCTATAGCTGGTTATAAATATATTTATTGATACTGGTACAATTACCTAACAGATTAAAATGATTCATGCTCAGCTATTCTTGAACTTCATGTAAATATAATTTAGGTAATAGAATATGCTTCTTAAAACTTCATCCTTAACATACTTATGAAAATAAGCAGTCATATATCTGCTAAAGCCTTTTTTTTCAGTAGAGCTTAGCAAATTTTACCTCTTCCTCACCTTTATTATGGCAAATACAATTATACCCTATTATGGACTAATATGTCATTAAGTTAGATATATTAAATCAGGGGTAACAGACACCAAAGAAATATGAACTACTACAATGAAAAAGAGGTAGTTCTAAAAGGCTTAAACACCCTACCCTTTCACCTTTGATGACTAGGTTTCAACTTCTTGCTTTGATCACCAACAAAGAAAAGTCTGGTGGTCAGAGACCAGTCTGTCAGAAAATCCACATCACTCTGGCAGTTTCTGCTCTACAAAGACCTAGAGCTTGAGTAGCAACTAGGGCAGTCCTGAAACTGTTTTGGGTGTGAAAGTTAAAATTAATTTAGTCTATATTAAGCTTCACCAGGAAAAAAAAGTCTTCTGATTACAAAGTGATAAGAGCTCTTAAATTTTTTAATTCTTCCTTATAATTGATCTCATAATTTTCCAACTACTGTAGCATTTCTGGTAAAAAAAAATAAAAGAAGATATGTAAAAACTGAGAAGGAAGCACCAAAGCTTGTTATCTGTGGGCAGGTTAAAAATCAGTCTTCACTGGGTTCAAATTGCAACTGTAATCTTAAGTTTAGCTGTGCCTTCCCCCTTCTCCCCCTCTCAAAAAAAAAAAAATTACTGGTTGTTATTCTGCCTTTGCAATTAATCAGTTTTGTAAAGTGCTTCATTTGGTGCCTTCCCACTGTTTAAATAAATCTGGAAACACTAACCTTGCCATGTTCAGAGGTCGAGTGTGGGTATGAATCTTTGTAGTACAGGGAGTAAAATACTTCAAGGCGTATCCACAAGAGATTTCATATGGACAATCGGAATTTATTTTCCCAGTGGATGGTGTAACCAGTGTAAGTGAGCACTGTGGCATGTTTTAAGGTCTCCTTAACCTGTCTGTGCAAATTGCATAAATCACGGCAATAAAGTCTCTCTATTCAACATGCTGAAGCTGAAGAGCACTGACCAGCTTTTGACCTCCTACTCTGGGCCCCAACTGACCCTAACTTAGAAGTTCAGGCGGTCAATAGCAGGTCACTGGGGGTATCTGCAGTCTTGGTTAATTTCAGTTTGATTGCAAGGTTAAATATAAGCTGCACAGGTACCCTTTGCTGCCTTAAGTCTTCCTGACCACCACAGCACATGAGGCTCTTATGAAGCCCCCAAAGATGTGGAGAGTGCATAGGGAGGTAGGGCAGAGAAAAAAATAATAACTAAAGTTGCTTTTTGCTGGCCATCTCCAGTTTGGCACAGACCAAGTTGGTCATTTATCAGTATAATGGATCTACAGACAGCCCTAAAAAATTGTCAAACATTCTTTTAAAAGCCATTAGTTTTTCAACTAATATATATCTGGTTTGAGCATTTGTTGAACCCTTCACTTGTCACTGAAAAGGGCCTGTTAAACTAAACAGAGGCCTGATCAGTTTTCAGTGAGCTTTGAGCCTCAGAGTTCACCTGGGTCACCTAAAAGATTTATGACAGCCTGGTACCGGCATCTGGCTGGAACCGTGGGTTCGGCAGCGAGCTGAGCCTCCCCCCACATGCCAAGTCCCGCAAGGCTGCCCTGCCGTTCCCAGCGGCTGCCGCAGAGGCAGCAATATTGATGACCTGTACAGATACCAAAGTGGACATCAATAAAAGGAGATGGATGTGAACCATCAGAGTGACATGCCTCGCTGCTGGGGTGGCTAGGGAGCAGGGGAAACAGGTTAGAAAAACACAGGAAAGTTATTTATATAAGCTTCAAGGACAAGGAGTTTGTCACTACTTGCTTGAGAATTTAATCTTAACATGTTCTTTCTTCTGGTTTCCATCACTCTCCAGTTTTACATGCATATAGACTGAGAACAACATTGTTTTTTGCAATAATCATCTCTTAGGTTTAAAACACACTAAAGAAAGCAACAACGAAACAGTTCTCAAAATTTCTTTCCATTTTATGCTCAAAGTGTTTGCTTGCCCTCTGGAACATTTTCTGCATTCTTACTTACTATGTAAATGAGATCTAAATCTAAAATGTGGTTTGTGTGTTTGGAAGTATTATGTATTCATCCATATAAGAAGCAACGGCAGATATTTACAAAGACCTGCATTGCTCTCCACACACAGCACTTAAACATTTTACTTCCCCTAAGGTGATGTTCTAAGGTGCAGTAGCTGAGAGATATAAAAGGATGAAAGGAAAACTGTACTCTTAATATGATATGTTTTTCAGTAGAGTCAATGCTGTAAGCATAACCCAGCACCTGAGGAGATTGCAAAGTGTTTCTTTAAATTGAATTTCCACTTGTGATAAAAATTTCCTGTACACCCGTGTTTTGCCTTTCTATCAGTGAAATTCAAATAATATTTAAAAGCTCAGTAACATAAATGTAGGTTTGTATTTATCACATGCTGATACCTGAAAGGGGGGACATTACATCATAACTAATATTTGACTGAGTTTTTTTCCTGGAGTCTGTGGAAAATGGAATTTAATAGTTACCAGAGAGCTTCTGAAAGTGATAGTCAATTATACCAGAAGCAGAAGCAATTATGGAAGAAGGAAACTGTTGTGTGAGGACTCATCCTCTTTAGTCACTCGACAGAGTACCAACGCTTTTTGATGACTCTTCTTCTCCTTGTCCTCATGTGTTTTGTCTGCTGACTGAAATAAGTTTTCTACTAGCAGGGTTGAAGGCTAAGGAAAGGCTTGAACTTCGGTTCAGAGAAACAAAAACTGAGTAGTACAAAGGACTTCATATTAGCTGAAGGTATTAACATTTTTTGAGCAATTTTTAAAGGACTTCATGTAGCAAAGGATGCAATATCTTTTTTAACCAGTGCACTGGTGCAAACCATTACCTTTTTCCAGGTTTATGTCACTGATAAACCACAGCTGGATTAATTTTCAACCAAGTTGGTCCTAAGAACACATTATCTTCACTTCCACTTCTTGAGAGGAAGACATTTTATTTCCAGAGTATCCACTGATTTAAAATTTTAGCAGTTTTGTTTGCCAATGTGTACAGTTAAGTTTGTCTGCAGAACTGCAATAAAGAGAATAGCATCTTAAGATTTTTTTCATCTGCAACAGCCTGGTACATAGATGAAAACTCTGTAATTTGGCGATTCTTCATATCCTAATCTGGTTCTAAAAATATCTGTGTGATTTTAGAGAGCACCTTGCTATTTGGAGAAGGTTAATTGCATTTCTCTTGGTGAAGTATTAATACTGGGAACAATTCAAAATCCTGGTAGGCTTTGTAGCTGCCGCAGAAACCCCAGACTTTGTTTAAGGTCCAGCCAAAGCTTACAAACTCTACAGCACCTCGCTGACAGTTTACAAGTTCCACAAGATCACACATGGATTTCACAAACCCTCAGGCATCTGAGAGGTTTTACAGCCTCATAGGAATTCCTGCTGTTTTACAAACCTTGCAGGACAACTTGCATGGGTATATAAATGTATTCAGTAGTTCTTCAGGATTTTATAAAATCATAAGAGCTTCTATTCATTGCACAACGATTCCCTCACCTTAGGATGTAACATACAAAGCAAACAATTTATATCCTGACAATTAATGCTTAGATCACCAAAAAAGTCCTTTTCCTCACACAGCTGTTAAATACCTACATTCAGTTAATTCTGTTATGAAAGATCCTAAAGTTCCAAATTTTCACTGTTCTTGAGTGACTCAGATTACAATTTTAAAAAATCAGTGAAGAGTGCATATAGTGGAAAATTTAATGTCAAGAACTATAGCGATTTACTACAAAATTCTGAATCAAATCAAAATGCCAGTTTTCATGTACAAAAGTTAAAAGAAATCTGTGAGGAAATGAAGATCAAGTCATTCCACTGTAAGACATTCATAAAAAATGGTATAAATCCTCTATGAAAGAATTTTTATTTGAACATAACCTGATTCACTTTAAATTCCCATTAATTTTAGTTTTCTTACCCAATGAATAAAAAGACCTCATAAGAAATTGCATCTATTTGTCTGCATAATTTAGAAATGTATAACTGTAAAGTTAAGCTCACAGTGGAAAACTATTAAAGTGTTCATTGAGGAAAAATTTTACAAAAATCAGCTTTTGAAGGTAGAACTGTGCTTTCTAGTTTGCATGAATTTTAATAGGGATTGCCTGTTGCCAGGCACAGTAACAAATCTCTTGTATTTATGAATAAAATTTTATGCTCAAATAATACCTTTTTTCAATCAAAACATATTCACCAAGACTGTAAACAAACACAGTGCTAAATTTGTTAGTTGGGAGAATCTCATTATTTTCAGTTTGAGATTCAGTGGAGTAGAGGTCAAGACTAAGCCCAGCATTTCTTCACTCTCTTTAAAAGTAATGCTGCTTCTCATTGCTCATCAATTGCTGCTACATCATGATATGGCAAATATACTAAATTTTGGGACAACCAGACGCTCTGTTAAGTTTAATATCAAAAGCAGTATAACTTTTCAGATGTGTATAACCTCTCATCTAGAGACAAACAATTTATAAAACGTTACTGATGAACATATGCACAGTACACACATGCATTTCCCTGATGAGATTAGGAATTAACATCTTCAGAGGGGGCATATGATGTCTGTTAATGGGATATCATGCCCCACATATATGTTTTCAGTGTATGTGAAAGTATTGCCTCAGGATTCTTTCCTTTCTCTGTCAGCTACTGATATTGTACTGAACAAAGATTGCAGTGCCATGAGACTTTTATTATTATTAGAAATAGTTAGATTTAATATGCAGATATCATTCTATTTTGGGAGGGTGGATGTACCGGAGTAGAGGCAGCATTGAGTCTTTCATCACTAAGTCTTTGCAATCTGGCCTCTTACTTTTTGTGACTGTCATTAAGCAAACAGTGGGAAAAGTGGACAAAGCAACTCTTGAAAATGCATTTTTTCTTTCTTACTCTTGCTTATCTATTAGTGTATGTGGTCTACTAGCTAGGAGGGAAATTATAGATGACAGGTACAATTCAAATCCAGGAAAGACATACATTTTTATTCTGCAAATGGGATGGGGTTTTTTCTGGGTTTTGTTACAATGCATGATACCTCTCCATCATTGGTTTCTGTGACTTCACATACTGTGCTCTGTGACTCTTACTAAAATATTGCGTTTTTAGGGTCAGTTAATGATGATCCAGACAGCCATATGACTTCTAATTCTAAAATAAATGCTGGTAACATATTACTATACTCCTCTACTGTAGCTGACCTTTTTGTAACTATGTCACTCTGGATCTCTATAAATTTTGACAATGAGGAAATTTTGGCAGATTCCAGAAAGAAACCAACTATGTAAATGCATTTGTAGTTTTTTTTTCCTTTATATCCTCTGATGTGTCAGATTTCTTTTTCCTCCTATTCTACTTCTTCCTGGGCATTATGGCAGTGTTTGTGGAGACTAAACTTTTTTATTATTTAGAATTCTATTTTAATTTTTGTGCTTTCTTTAAGGCTACACACACATAGAGGAATCGTGCAATCAAGATAAGATTTCTACTCTTAATTGAAAGAAACTAGGAAATTTAAGGGGATGGAGGGTTTGGCATTATGTTTGCAGGAGACATTCTGGAAACTTGAACCCAGAAACTGTAATATACATACAATGCTTTAAATATTGTGGTGTTTATAGTGCTTCTCATTATTTTCTGGGAGTGTAAAAGCTTTATGAGTTGTGATATTGCTGCCTTGTCAACGTCCTTTAGATTTTTGTCCTTAAGTTCTTCTGAATAGCAGTTGTATACTTCTTTATATGTCTGTGCCAAGCAAACTGGGAGTGACATGATTTGGGGCTCTATCAGCTGCTACATATACAAATGAAATAAAAAGAACTGAAGGCAAAACAGAGTCTCTTTAACGTCTTTCACCTGTTGAGTGAGGGGATTTAGAAGGGGACCAAAACATTAATTCCTCTGCTTTGTAGCTATTGCACTGGGATAGTGGATAGGCAAAGAACAGGGTCTCTTTCATTTAAATAACTTTGTGCATGGTTCTGCTTCATTGCAGTATGCACATATTCTAGTAAACCAGCACAGGGCCAGTTGTCCGGCTGCGAAAACTGTAGTCCTGTTCCTTACTACCCAAGATAGGTGAGAGACAAACTAAAACAAACTAAAACAAAACGATAAAAAAAAATTTTAAAATAATAAATTTTAAAAACCACACACACACAAAAAAAAAACAAACAAACAAACTTGTAATTCTTTTCAAAGGCTGCTGTTAACTCTGCAAGATGGATTCTAGATCCTTTCAACTTTGTTAATGTCATCTAATATGGCTGATATGCAGGCTGTTGCCACACAGTGAGGCAGTCCTGATTACTTCCAAGGTATAATGAAGTCTTGATTATTAAATGGTTCTTAAAGTGTCAGGCTTGTTTAAGGAAAAGAAATAATTTTTCTAGTACTGTAACTAGCCACTTAGTTCACCTTTCTGTTGAATGTCTAAGTCCATTGGTCACTTTTCATTCTTTTTTGCAGCGAATTTCACAATAGGTACTAAAAGACAGAGAGGACGCCAGGTGCCACGTAGCTCAGCTGATAAAGGTAAGTGTTGATGTTCATCGAGTAGAAAATCTAAACCTGGCCATCATCAAGACACAGACAGTACAGCTGTGATGATCATGAATCAGCTGCAATTGTCTCATTTCATCTGAAATAACCAGGCTGATTTCCTTTCTTGTACCCTTATTGTAAAGTAAGCCCTTTTCAAGGAGCCAGTGACAACTCTAATGGATAATTTACAATCTACTGAGCTTCTGGATTAAATAACAGTGAGTCTGTAAACCAAGAAGTTTCAGAGAAAACACAAGTAATTTGTTTATGGCCCTCTCTCAGATCCTCAATTATGATTGATCTCTGCTTAGCAGGGTAGTGCTACTAATTGTTTGAAAAATAATACAATGATTTAATCTTTATGGGCTTCTTCTAGCTTAAGGTTTGACTTCATAAGTCACTGTGTCCATCTCTCCAAGGCACGTGGAGTAAGTGGTGTATAGTTGCATACTGTAATTTAACAAATACTTCATTTATAAACAGTAAACCTGGATAGTCACTGCTAAGCATCTGACAAAACATTGGCACTTGATGGCATCTGGCTTTATGCCACTAATAGGGAGTGGAAGATCACCAGTCAATAGGAGTGGATCATTAGAACTGATTCAGATAGTGTGTCTTGGAATATAGAAGCTGGTCAGAGCAGGAAAATCAGTCTGCTCAAGTATAATGATAACTAAGTAACAGTCTTCAACACTAGTAAGGGACACTTGACCAAAGGGGACTGCAACTCTATTATAAAGAGTGGTGTTTCCTATTGACCACTTAAAAAAGAAAGATGTCAGAAATAGACTGTGGGGGAAAAAGGGTGATAGTAGATACCGGATTTTTTTCTGAAAAGTAATAAGAGTTCCATGTTTTATCCTTATTTCATGGAAGGGAACTGAGGGAGAAGAGACAATCTGTATGCTCTGGCAGCACCTTACTCTATTCCTCAGTGCCCATAAATGTGTTGCTGGGGTACTGTGAAACATTAATGCAGGTCCTGGGGCTGGCTGTTTTGCATGGGTTAGGATCTGGGTACAGAAAATGAGAGAGAAACCACAGAACAACACTGCTGAAGTCCAACAGAAACAGCAAAAACAGAGGAGTGGATGGGCAGAGAGCTCAAATGGACTGGCAGCTTAGTTCCTGTGCATCAAAAAAAGCTTGGTCTGGCTCTCATGACTATTTTCCAGTTGCAAGACATGAACCATAAAGTAAGTCAGCTGGCACAGAAGCAAGGATACGTAGCTTTCAACAGTGTCAGCTGGTGATATGAATATACATATCCAGAGCAAGAGTATAATCTTATGTCACAAGGATATTTGAACTAAAATAAATTGCAGTGAAACTTGCACTAAGAAGGAATTCCAATAGGCAATATCTTCTCTTAAGACTGCTTCAAACTACCCTCAAGATTTCTAGTACAATTATATCCAGACTTAGTAAAATGCCAACTCCACTTGGCAACTGACTTTTTTTTATTCATAGTCCCTGGAGTGGTAGCTTAAGACATCCCTTGCTATATTTCACCTGTCGGAAACATTTTCACATGTTCATAGGGCTACATTAAACTGAAATTACTCTTCTTCTATAATCCACAGTACAGCTCTTAGATAATCCCTAAAATAATTCTGAATAAAAATATGCCATCAAACAAGCTTTCAGCATCTGCTCATTAAACTGTATAAAGTTAGCATGTAATATATTTCTAATTCTCTCAATTGTTTTCCTCAGATTTATTCTAATTCTATGCTAATAAGAATGAGTACTAAATTCATGATGTTTCTGAGATAAATAATACGTTTAAAATCTCAAGTGAAAGGCTTAGATCAGGACGTAAACTGAGTATCTGCAGTGTAGTAATGGCTGAGAAAATCTTTGAAAGGTTGTGGATATGTGAGAATGAATTTTCCCTAATTTATGCTTATAAATTTAAATTTGAAATAATATCATCTGAATAGAGATGAATCACTTAAAGGCACCACATTCACCATGACTTCAAATTCAATTCTAGTAGAAGTGGGAAACAAAGAAAAAAAACCCCAAATCATCTGCCCTTCAAAATCCACTTTTGGTTTGGTTTTATTCACTACCTTTTACTGAGTAACAGCAAAATACACTTTGTGTTCTTGACAGCCTGTCTTCCCTTCACACTGTCACCCAAAGCACATTGTAATACCTATTTTGTACTACTTCTGAAATTAGAGCTAAACCTCTGATTCATGGTCCAAATTAGTGCCTCCAGATGGTTCCATCTTCATACCCTCACAGTCACTGTGAGTTGATCCTTCTCTTTAAACTGGTTCTCCGCAGAGCCCTGTTTGGGCTCAGACATCACGCCAAACTCACTTTCAGATGCTCACTGTGCTCAGTCACTATGCTACTGCTGTCATTAAAGGTATCAGTACCAGCGAAAGGCTGTAACTTTTTGCATTTCTTTGGACTCATGGTTCACACAGGACCCATGCATTTTCAGTTCCATTTCCAATTTATTTTAATAATTCTAAATAAAATATAGCCATTATCAGCTGCACACCAATAAGCAAATAATACTGAAAAGGGACTCTAACAAAATAATTGAGTTGTTGAGTGCTACATTTTCTCTTAGATTGAATTTATTAGATTCATATTCTGAATTGTAAGAAAACTGAAGCACTAATCAGGTTAACAGTGTTAGGTAATTGGCTCAGAGATCTGAAACAATGAAATTCATAACAAGTTTTTATTATTCATATGGTATGAATGCTTCCTAAACCAACTTGGATGCTTCCTTTTTGCCTGATAGTACTTTTTGTTTTATCTATTAAATAGTGCTTAAAACCTGGCCTTTAGTAAATCAGTAAACAGCATCATTGCTTCTAAGTGTTTCAGATTCTGAATCAAGAGTTTCATTCAATTTTCCAAGTGCAATAATGCATATAGATGAGGATTTCAAATTGCAAATAACCTGTATTAGAATGGTGTTCACAGTGCTTATGGTAAGTAATCAACATTATTGACTTAATGTAGGGATTTAAAATGATGAAAAATACTAACAGAATAAATTGATTGGAAAAGAAGAGATGCACATCACTGTGTTAAAAACTGAATGAAATGAGAGTAAAACAATGCAATGGGATTTTGTAATTCAGAAACATATATTCATAGATATACATATAGATATATATGGATAGTGCCAGTATTATTGATTTTAATTTCCATAGGGACAAACAAAAGCATACTGACTTGGATTTGAATGACTATGCTGGGATTCATTATCAGTATGCTAAAATACAAGCTGTTGGCTATATCACACCTCTGCAGAACTTTTTCATACGGAGTTGATGGCCATCAAGCCTTTCTTTTCCTAGTTTTGAATGCTATTTATTTTCAATTCCTTCTATAATCACCATTGTTGCACCAGAAATCTCTCCAGAGATAATGACAAAATTCAAAAAATTCATTTCTAAATCCAAATAATGTAGACTTGTATTTGTCAGTAGGAGCATTTACCATGTAAATGTAAGTAATGCTTTGTGCTTTCTTGCATTTCAGTTTGAAAAGCCAAGGCTGCCATGGTGAAGTGCCTCTCACCATTTTGGTAATGGACCCAGGTTTGAGGTTTTTCAGTAACCCAGAGGTGGTTATATGGCCTCAGCTTAGAACTGGAGTTTTATTCAGAAGAGTACGTCAGATACGCTGTAAGCAAACTTAGCCACGAAAGATACTACTGCCGGAAAAGACTTCATTTAATATTTGCTGCTGACAGTGAATATGATCTCAGGATTTATTTGTTGTTTGTCATTCTCTGTACCTAACACAAATGATGTCAAAGCCCAATGGTGATATTCTTGTCCATATTAGAAAGCTCCCTAATGCCACTGGTTTTGTTCTTGATTTCATTAAGACTCTTTGCTGTGTAAAATGTTGATTGCAAGAGTGTATCATGATCTTGCCCTGAGTGCATGTAGACTGCCTGCATAGGAACTCTGTTTCACAAGTGTTTTCACTGCAAAGTCACCTTGGGTTAATATCACGTCACACCTCATAAACACCATATCTGTCATACCTGGGTGACAAAATCTGGAGGAAACCCAACTTCCTATGGCTGATCTGGAGCAGAAATGGGTGAATAACACTGTGTGGTGATGCCATGTCTGGGCTTAGAATAAAAGTAGATGATGCCGATGTTCCCTAAAGGTCTGGTCTAATATTTTTTGTAGAAATGAGCTATTAAACTCTGCAGTCCTCAGCAGACACAGTGACAGGTTGATCCAGTATAACTGCTGCCCTTCTAAACTGGTGTGCAGGGTTTCTGCACTTTACCTGCATTTTACCCTGTAGGTTACCAGGTTTGTCACTGATAAAATTTTATCTATCTGTAAATAGATGTAATTTGGAAAGCAGCATGGGATTTCACGGGATGAAAAGTGCTGTCTAATGGCCCAGTCCTGCTCCTGAAAGCTGTGCTAGTGGTAAGTAGCAATAGGTTGATGCCTCCCTCTGCTTTTGGAAGCATTAGTGGAAATTTTGCCTGAGCAGAAACTACACCACTAGGCCATTGCGTGTCAGCTGCCTTCTGTACACCTTTCCATCATGCAGTGTTCATGTTGTAATAACATTATATCAGTGCTGTTCATTGGTGTTAAGCTACTTTATAAACTGCCCACTCAACCGAATAATCTCTTTCCACTGCTTTGCATGGCAGATTTGTCTAAGATGATTCTATTTACATCTATATGTGCATCTATATGGGTGTGCTGAAATACACATATTAATTACAAATTCCCCCAAGTTAGTCTTGCAAATGACACCATGATCATCTAAGCGTGTGAAACCTGTGATACGTAAAAGCACAGAATCATAAAAAGGAGACTATTCTGAGTTGGAAGGGACCTGCTGGAATCACCAAAGTCCAACTTCTGGCCCTTCACAGTCACACCATGTGCCTGAGAGTACTGACCAAATGCTTCCTGAACTCTGTCAGGCTTGGTGCTGTGATCACTTCCCTGGGGACCCCATTCCAGTGCCCAACCACCCTCTAGATGAAGAACCTTCTTCTAAAATCCAACCTAAACCGTCCCTGACAAAAGTTCAGGACATTCTCTTGGGTTCAGTCACTGGTCACAAGAGAGAAGACATCAGTGACTGCCCTTCTCTTCCCCTCATGAAGAAGTTCCAGACTGCAATGAGACTTCTCCTCAGTCTTCTCTTCTCCAAGCTGAACAGACCAAATTACCTCAGCCACAATTATACAGCTTTACCTCAATGTCTTCACCATCTTGTTTCCCTTCTTTGGACATTCTTTAATAGTTTGATTTTTTTTTTTATATTGCAGTGACCAAAACTGCCCCCAGCACTCAAGGTGAGGCCACCAGAGCTCAGAGCAGAGCGGGACAATCCCCTCCCTTGCCCGGCTGGCAATGATGCCCCCCAGAACACGCTTGGCCCTCCTGGNCTGGCTGCCAGGGTACTGCTGGCTCATGTTCAACTTGTCGTCAAACAGATCCCCAGGTCCTTTTCCATGGTACTGCTTTCCATCATCTCATTCCCCAGTCTGTCCATACATCCAGGGTTGCCCCATCCCAGAATGGGATGGTGCAGAATCAGCACTTTCCCTTCTTGAATTTCATATGGTTGGTGATTGCTCAGCACTCTAATTTTCCAAGGTGTCCCTGCCTTCAAGGGAGACAGCAGCACCTCCCAGTTGCAAACTTGCTTGGCTCCTTTCACTCCTGCATCCAAGTCATTTTTGAAGATGTTGAAGAGCACAGGGCCAGAGATGGAGCCTTGTGGAACCCCAGTGGTGACAGGTCACCAGTCGGATGTCACCCCATTAACTATCACCTTTTGTGTCCGACCCATAAGCCAGTTGCTCACCTATCAAAGGAACTTATCCAGTTGTGTGCTGCACATTTTGTCCATAAAGATCCTGGGAGAGACATACTCAAAAGCTTTACTGAAATCCAAAAGGATTACATCAACTGGCTTTCTTTCATCAACTAGTGGGTGTCATGGGCTCACCCCAGCCAGCAACCAAGCCCCAGACAACCACTGTCTCCTTCCCCGACCAGCAGGACTGGGAGAAGGATTGGAAGGGTAAAAGCCATAAAACTCATGGGTTGAGATAAGGATAGTTTAATAGTGAGAGCAAAAGCCACACACACAAACAAAGAAAAACAAGGAGTTAATTCACTGCTTCCAATGGCAGGCAGGTGTTCAGCCACCTCCAGGAGAGCAGGGCCCCATCACACATTACAGTTACTTGGGAAGACAGACGTCATCACTCCAAATGTACCTGCCTTCTTTCTTCTTTCCCACACTTTATATACTGACCATGGTGTCACATGGTCTGGAATATCCCTTTGGTTGCTTTGGGTCACCTGTCCTGGATGTGTCTCCTCCCAGCCTCTCATGCACCCCAAACTTCCGCACCAATGTGGCAGTACGAACAGCAGAAAAAGCTTTGGCTCTGGGTAAGTCCTGCTCAGCAATAATAGAAAAATCTCTACATTACTAACTCCCTGTTCAGCACAAATCCAAAATACAGTCCATACCAGCCACTGTGGTGAAAATTAACTCTTCTGCAGCCATAACCAGCACAGCTGGTTACTTTGTCATAAAAGGAAATCAGCTTTGACAAGCAGGACTTTTTCCTCATGAAGCTGTGCTGGCTGTGACCAATGACTGTGTTGTCTGTTCTTCAGGTGTTTTTCAACACCTCCCAGAATGACCTTAACAGTCACTGCAGTGAGACTGACAGGCTCATCCTTCTTGCCCATTTTGAAGACTGGGACAATGCTAGCCAGCTTTCAGTCAGCTAAGACCTCTCCAGATTCCCAAGATGATTCAAAAATCTTTGAGAGAGGCCTCACAGTGACATCAGCTAGCTTTTTGAGAATTCTCAGTCGCTCGCATCAAGTTTCATAGACTTACAGTGATCCAGCTGGGCCAGCAGGTCCCTCACAATTTCAGGTTTAACTGTCAGTTTATCATTCTCACAGTCGTGTTTCTCCAGCTCAGAACACTGGGACACTCTTAGCCCATTATCAGTATTGAAGACAGAGCAAAGAAAGCACTAAACATCTCCACCTTTTCTATGTGCCCTTTTGTGAGGTGACCATCCTCATCCCGCATTACCTTTTGCAATTAATGTATTCAGAAAACCCATTTCATTGTCCCCACAGTTCTGGCCCTTCAAATCCAATTGATCCATCAGACATTTTGCTGCCCGTGTAACCTAATTTGGACTTGTGGGGGTGCAGTGTATTGACTTAGTGATGAAGGGAAAACTTTTTGAAATCTATGCTGAAGAAATTCAATTATGTCTTTTATTGTCTCATAGGCACAGCCAGCGATGAAGTTTTATGGACAATAGTAAGCAGCATGTTGCTTATGTTCCAAGTGCTCAACTTTCATCTAAATATTACTTCTAATTATTTTTTTTTATCACATTGTCACAAAAGTATCTTCTTCAAGAGAATAATCAGGAAAATTTGTATTATTCTAGCTGTAAAAAAAAACAAAACAAAACAAAACAAAACAAAACAAAACAAAACAAAACAAAACAAAACAAAACAAAACCCAAAGCAACAAACATCCCATCCCTACCCCGAGAATCAGAACTTCTCTTCACTATTGTAAAAATCTTTTCTATCTCAACAAGTGCCCTTGGGCTTTGTTACTCCAGAAGTTTTGCTGCACTGGTGAGCTGGTGAATGTTGCAACTGAGAGAAAAGGAAGGGAAAATGTGACCATCCACCGAGAGGGTCAGTGGCATTGAAGTACCTCATATTAGTCCTTTGTAGCCCCATTCTCAAGGGGGTTTGAACCCCATACAAGTAATAGGCAGCTCCTAGACTGTCATGGGGCAGCTGTGCTGCCTGCAGCTGCCACCACGCCTCTCTCCACACCACTTGCCTTAGGCAGGCTGACAGACTGCTGCAATTTCCTGGGAAACGTATGAGAGTGAAAGGAAATGCCAATTATCAGCTATTCATATGACAGCAGAACCTGAATGGGATTTCATGGGACAAATAAAAGAGCACTTCTCCCACCCAGGAGCTTCTGTCAGCTCAAGCCGTGAAGGTTTTAGAGCTATGAGAATCCTTTAAAGTGGAAAGATGGAGCTCCTGTTTCCCCTGTAGTACTAGGTTTATATATCACCATTCACAATGTTATTCTGGGCCTAATAATGGCCCAGGAAAGGCCAAACCTTGTTTCCTTCACCACTACTTGCTATGGCATTTTACCCCTTTCAGCTCCAAGTGTTAGCACATCTATTCAGCTTCTAACTAGGATTGCACAATTTAATTCTTCTCCTCTGGGCTATACAGATGACATGCTTCATATAACCGCAGCTTTAAGCATATACATCTTCGTAATATATTTGTAACTCATGCTTCACATGAGCTGAGTACCAGCACTTCTGATGTTTCAAGATGCATTTGGGCGTTCACCAGGGATCATTTCCCCAGCATGCTGGAAGAGCACTCCATGAACCTCCTGCTGTGTTTCTCCAGTTGAAACCAATGTTACTGCTGTTAGAGAAGAGTTATGCTGCTGTTAACAATAACGACTCAGTACATTACAGTGGATTTTGCTTTTCCTCCAAGTTCTGTTCACAAACTGTCATGTAGCTAAAAAAACCGCACTCAGTCTGGTTTTCTGGCTGGTTTGCTGTGCTCCTCAGTTGGGTTTGCATCTAGTCCTTAACAGGGAAGATTATACAATATTTTACTGCATTGGGCCAGGGTTAATTGAGAAAAGTGTGTGCAACTTAATCAGTTTTTCACATGGCAAATTTGACTGTGTGTAGGTGTATAAAAGTTTGGTATTGGGACCTAATCCCGTAATGTGATGTGTCTTCTGCATCCCAAGCACTTTCCCAAGAACAACAGTGGGCTTTCCTCAACAGCATGATGTGAAAGGCTAAGGTGATACAGCTTTCAGATTTCATCGAATATGGTATGACTTCATAGAACTTTATAATCCTCACTCAGGAGGAATTTATTTTTGCTTATTTTTCACTATCCCTAGAGTTATAAAATTTATTATTGCTATTTATTCTTATATGTTCTCTATATTTTATTTAAATTTACACATAAAGAGCCTATCCATATATGGTTTCACATTCTCCCGCTTGAATATTCAAAGCATTTTTGAGCAGAGTAGAACTTTTGGGTACCTTACTTCTTTTTTTAAATATACTTTTCCAAGAGATATGCCTAGTATTTTGAAAGATTGTAATAAATGAAAGTGCTATCGAAAGCCTACTGCATTCCTCTATTAAAAAATCACATTTTTTCTTGCTTCCACCATAAAATATTTGTAATCCTGAGATATTTTCCAAATAAGAGTGCCAAAACATGGTCATTATGACTGATATAGAAGGCTAATAAAAGCCATTTCCATATTTTTTTTTTCCTAACAGAAACTGAAAATTTCAAGAAATCAAAATAATTTCTTGCAAATTTGAAGGAGCAAATAGTCAGCCCAGGTCCTCTAGCATGGAGCTGGGAATCAGACCCTTGCGTTTGCAGATGTCCAAAGGCATCTTTGCAGTCTCAGCCCTGAAGGAAGGCCAGAATTAGTGTGGAAAAATTATGTTTCACAGTTCCACAAGCTAGGATTTGACTCATAGTTCACACCACTTCTCACCACTGACACAACAAAACACATGCTTACGATATTGAATGTGCTGTACCCTAGTGTGATTTTCTTTGAGTTAGCTGTTGTTCGCATCATTTGCCAAAAGACAGCATTTTTAGTCACCATTGAAACAAAGGTTCAGCACTATTTTACCACCAACTTGCCTGCAAGGAACAGGTAGCATGTGTAGCTTCAGGTTACAGTAGCCTCTTCAAGGTTAGGAACTTCCAAAATGCAGCAAACTCTTAAAATTATAGTTAAAATATATATATATTCCAAGTATTGGTCAACGACTTTACAGGAAGACATGCAATGGGGTCTAATATAGTAACAGCCTGAATTATAAAATATCAGTCAAGCACTACGCCCATTAATACTCTTTTAACACAGAGCAATTTCACAGCCTCATTTACTAACTGGAATCTAGAAAGTCTAGTTGGTAATCATGCTTTTTATTCATCTCAGTAAATTCCATTTAGTGCTTTTTAGCAGTTTCTTAGCCTAAATGCATTGAATGTTACTAAATGGGAGTAATAGCTTTTACATGTGATGTATCTTATATATACATTTAACTAAAGGTGTTTCAACTCATGACAGTCTTTTTTATAATGCACACTTTTTATTTTTATTGAATTGTTTTCCCCTCCCAGTGGTAATGGGGTTTTTAGATATTTGGATATAAGATTCACAAATATG
Source organism: Platysteira castanea (assembly GCA_013397175.1). Classification (NCBI taxonomy): domain Eukaryota; kingdom Metazoa; phylum Chordata; class Aves; order Passeriformes; genus Platysteira; species Platysteira castanea. The sequence continues at coordinate 207,178 of VYXC01003805.1, read as the reverse complement.
GGTTTGTCATGTTTATAGTCTTCTTTAGCTCACTTTACATTGTTTTAACTAAAGGCAAGCTTAGGGATAAAGTATTTTCAGGTGAGCTAGAGCCTAGATAAATAATTAGAACTGTTGTACACTTACGCATTTCTTAAATTTACATCTAACTAAATTTGCTTAGAACCAATGCAAAATTGGAGTGTTGTGCACTGGCCTTGTATTTTATAATGCTCCTTTGGAGCATTTTGATAGCTCCTGTAATTTTTAAGTAAAATCTTGATAAAAACTGAAAATGCTAAATTAGGTATATACTACTTGAGAGCTTTGAAATACTGTGGCCTTAAACAGCTAAAGTACAACAGTCAAATCAGTGTGTGACTGTATGAGAGGGTTTTTTAGCCTGTAATTTTGTGACTAGTCAGTCAGTACTCAAAAATAAATGACTGATTAACTGACATCATAAAGAACCATCTTTATTTATCTTTTGTGTCAGGTACCCTGCTTTCCTACTGACAAAATACATGAGAAGGGCAGAAGTACAGAATCATATAATTGTGCCTCTCTAAGTCTTTTATGGAGCAGCATGGGGATGCCAACACAACAGTGAGTCTCAGCACTGGTGAGTAGGGAATGAACAAATAACCCAAGCCTTGTATGTGGCAAAGACAGAGGAAAGGAGGTTCTTATTGCCAGTGCCCTATCAGGAGGAGGAGGAATACAGTAATTCCTGTTTGTGTCAGCTCATACCAGTCCCAATAGTGCATACCTTTTCATGCAAGCATGATGCCAGCCTAGACCTTGCCCCTGACAACATCTCCAGAGACTCTTTCTTTGAGGATTCACCTTATTGCCAAAGGAAGCTTACGAGCACCTGGATTGAGAGGTTCAGCTGTGAATCAAGAGGAAATACAGATGCTGAGAAATACAAGACACAGTCCCAGAAAAACAGCCACACACACACATATATATTTTGTAAGCATTTGGTGTCATATCTAAACCACGAGACAAGCAACAAAAATAAAACTGGTTTGTGAATCCCACTGGCATATGTTTGAGTTTATCTGTATCCCTCGTTCTCGCTTTCCCACTTACGGAAAAGGCTCTTATTCTAACTTCCATGGAATATTTAACAGGTACTCTGGTATTTTGAAAGACTGGGTCCTTCAAAAGGAGCCACAACTTTCAGAAAATTATTTCACTATGTCTCATGCACTTTTCTAGAAACTGTTTTGAAAAGTATAAAAAAATGTGGAGAAAAGTTAAAGTTTAAGGTACTTAACTTGTTATATCCCTTTCGTTTTTCCAAGTCTTCTCTGTCTCTGAGAATGTGGCACAGCAAATGTCTGCCCTCTCACACTTCTGTGAGCTTCCAACACTCACTGCAGTTAGGAAAGATGCCTTTATGTTCCGAAAGCTGCTGAGAAGAATGGAAACTAATCTATTATTGGACATACGTTTATGAACACAAGCTATGGCTAGATGTGAAACTTACACCCTTCTGCAATAAATGGCTGCTTTTTAAAAAACCTGATGCCATGACAGCATGTGTCTTTTGTGTTAGTTAATGACCTGTGATAAAAAGTTAGGCATGGGAAAATGTTCTTCTTGAGAGACATGAGATGTAACATGATGAAATGTAACATGAAAAAAGCTGTAATGGTCAGGGCTGAATTTGCCAGAGGCAGGAGGAGATAGGAAGACTTCACCACTGACCTTTTGTTTTATCAGGGATGTCTACAGAGTCTGATTTCTTTCTTCAAACCAAGCTAAGGCTGTCCTGGTAGCTCAGTTCTCGTTTTGGTCTCAAGATTGTTGTACAACAAAATGAGACTGTTCACTCCTAATAAATTTCACCTGTTCTGCTCCCAGGGCACACAGTCCCATTTTTCATTTACTGTCATGCACTAATAAAAGTTGAATGATATTTGTAATACCTTATTTTCTTTCAGTCGAGGAATAGAGCAATGATTTAATTTTAATCTTCAAGTTTTCCAGTTCAGAAAACAGTTTCCATCTTTGTTTCAATTCAAAAAGTATCTTATTATTTGCATATAGAACATATTTTATTATGAAGTTTTTATCTCTGAAATCTGCAACATTTTATTACTCCACCAGGGATAGGTGGTGATGATGTATTTCTTTCTTCTATGCAGCAATCCGTTATAGGGGCTGTTATTCCTGCATTAGGAATTACCATTGATAAAATACACAAAACTCACATGAACTGGCACTGAAACTTTTGAATGGATAATGTCAGCCTATGTCCTCTGCTTTGAACTGTTGCCCTGGTTTTTGCTAAAGCCTTCTGTTTAACCTTGGAGTCGGAATTCTTTCTCACACAGATTCATGTAAATAATAGCCAATGTTTACTTAACGGTATTTTCTGTTTTTCATTCCTTTTGTGATAAGAGAACTTTGATGAGCATCTTTTTTCTCCAGTGGAATTGAGAAGGAAGTGACATGCTCTCCAATCCCTTGTGGAGCTGAGAATTGTATAAGACTTGACATATGTAAATAAAGTTGCCTTTTCCCTCCTTTCTGCTGAACCTAGCAGGTGTGAGAGTGTCTTTATTGTGTTTTCCCAGACACATTGAACTATTATGCTTTTTTACTTAAATCTTGTGATTTGTCTTTACTTTGTAGTAACTGCATGGGCAGGTCCTGTCCAGATGAAATCTGTGCCTTAGAAATAGAACCATGCTAAGGTACTATAGGAGTTCTTCAAACTTCAGACCAAGCTTCAGACTTTGCCAACCACAAGTCAATATATGCAGACACACAGGGAAACCAAAACATGGATTGTTGACTACGTTGATAGATCTCGTTCATTACTTTTGCTGTGGTTATGGGAAGTTTCTTTTTGCTTTAATAGCCACAGCAATTAATTTGGAACTCAAAATACCACAGGAATACAAAATCATAACCAAGAGAAAAATCAAAGCATATTGTTTCTGTCAACAGAGATGGTTTTTCTTCCATATTATGCTTGAAAATAGTTCATCTCTTTTGCCAGACTGCTGCCAAAAGTCTTTTAAAACCTTTCCACTTTTCATTGTTGGAAGAGATCACAAGTGTTGGATAGAAAAAAAAAATCTTCCCATATGCCTTATAGTCTTTAATTCAGAAAAAATCAAGTTCTGACTCTATTTTTGCAGTGTTTACTGTCTTGATCAAGCAATCCTACCAGGGTCCAAAATATGAACATCCCATATCATTATTCAGGATAACTGAAGTTGGGGAAGTTTTTTATTTTATTATTCATTTTTAGCTATTTGGCCTCAAACTGACAGCGCTACAGGTAGCATAAGGGGACTAATTTGTGTAAATAGAAGTTGAAGAGATAGAGTGGAGGAAATTGAGACTGGTTTCTTTTGCAGAACAGAAAGAGAGGGCAATGTATTGTTTCAGTTAATAAAATTGTGTGTAACACTTAAGGTAAAATAATGCTAACAGAAGAAGTGGACAGTGGTCCCTAGAAAGAAGCAGGTTCTTTTCTATTTCACAGAAGATCACTGTTTACCCATGACAGCTATCCCTTCTGTTACTTTACAGGATATTAATAGTTTACCACCACTTGTCGGTTTTCTTAATTAACAGCTGCTGTTTTTTCAGTATATGGCTTTAAAGAAAGAATTTATTTTCTCATGAAAAGAGAAACTCCTTCTCTGTTATACTTACCTGTAACGTGTTACATGTTAAAATGCATTAAAATACGCATGCACAGGCAAATGTACCTAATTATTTAACACATTGCTTCAATAAAAAAGTCATCCATGCAAGTGTTCAAAATCCTGTCACCCCTGGGGCAGCAGCATTTCAGTCAAATGGATATTTGTGTAATGGTAATATGAGACGCTGTGTGTCTGTGCATATTCATCTAGCTCTCTAAGCAGCCCATTTTGGTATAAAATTCAGATAAATTTGTCTCTCTTACTTATGAGTTCCTTCATTTATTCTTGAAGGATTTTGTCACTAACCCGTTTTCACCTGTGACAGCCACAGGTAAATCTCAGATTAAAATTTATGTTCCAATCTAAAATGGATCCTTTCTCATATAGCCCGAAGCTGTTTAGGTTATGAGTTTTGTGGTGTGTTAGGATACTCTTCAGTGATAAGAAAAGAGTAGAGATTAGATATGTTCCAAGCTGTGTGTATGTTCTCTCAAACAGCTGAGAGAAGCAGTCTCTAAAGGAATGTTTCAAATTTTTTTTCTCATGAATTGATAGTGGTGTATTTCTTTCTTACCAAGGTGACAGCATGTATGAGATGTAAAGACTAGTTTGCTCAGGCAATTACCCCGTGTTGATAGCCGATTACTTCCTCTGTCAAACTTGAAAATAACTTGTTGGTATGTAAGTTACTGCTGTTCTGGGGATGCAGCAGTATAGTCTCCTCTCTCCTTTATGAGCACATTTATTTTAATCAGTAGAGTTTGGAAAGGCTCTTTTTATGCACCCTCTTGTAATATAACAAAGGAAAGTGTATTTGCACACACAGGAGAAAAAAGATTTGATATATTGTAGAAGAGCATGCCTTATGGGGGAAATCACATCCCATGCTCTTTTTCCATGCAAAGAATGTAGCATTCATTTTCTACAGCACTGGCCCAAATTATTTTTTCTGAATAAATGTTTCATCTCAGTGAGTTACAAACAGTATCACTTATACTTGAGAACAGTGTCTAAGAAAACAGTGATCACATACAATTGGACTATGGAATTGTGCCACAGGAAATCAAGATTTGATTTCTTTTGGCCTCATTGCTTATTTTTGTTTCTTTCTTTCTTTCTTTCTTTTCTTTCATGTGGTGTTTTTGTCATCATTGTTGTTGGAGGGGGTTACTTTAGGAGCTTTAAAATAAAACATGCATTTTGTGGAGTAGCTAATTAATGGGATGTATTGCAGAAAAGATCAGTTACCATAAATGAAAAAATACCTGTCAAACGAAATGCTTATTGTGTTCTTTCACATGAAAACAGAAATTAAAGTGAAAATTATCCCGCTCTCCAGCTGGACAACTTTCTAAATGTAGAAATATTTAAAATTTTCTTCTATCTCAAGTTCAGGACTCATTTTGCTGAAGTATATGGAGCCATTTCTGTGGCTAGTTACTACTTTAGCTGTGTGGGAGACACTGGACTAAATAAGAAATAAAACTTTACCTCATAATGGTTTGCATATTTTGAGTCAATATACAATTATAACATCATTTATTAAAATATAAACACCAAAACTACCACATTACATAGGTAAATGCATTAATTAATAAATATATTGCCATATAAACATATTTTTAGTTCCTGCTTAAAAATAAAGAGCCTTCCTTGATGCATGTTAATAGCCCACATCAAAATTAATGGTACTTTTGTCAACATTACAGCTTTTTAGAGTAGCAAATAAGTGTTATCACACACCCTATGGAGCAATTGTGCCTAAATATTGTCTTTTTTGTAACCTCACTACGTCTGTGGACACTTAACCTTTTTGCATATGTGTCACCTGACTTGTATTCTCTTTGCTTACTGCTGTCATCACTTCTACTGGTATTGCTTTTCACGCAGTTAAACAAATCAAATTTTTTCTGCACAGCATGCTTAGAAAACACATCCTAAATTAGACTTTGCATGCATGTTCCTCTGCACTCTGTTGAAGTTTGCTCTGCCTTTAATCTCTTTTGTTGGCAGAAGTTACATTTATTTTCCAGTGATATGCGACATTCTTCTGAGATGCACTGTGGTTGATCTGTGATTCAATAGTCATATGCTGTACATTGGAGATATGATAGTTCTCATGATTTGTCTTTTTCTTCTTAATGCTGCTGATGCATGTCCTCCTTTACTGGTTTTTCCTGATTGTGAGGGGAAAAAAATTACATCTGTGAGTGCCTCCATTTATATCTCTTCTTGTCCATGAGAATGCTAGCTATTTCCCTGTAGCTATTTCCCTGTAGCCAAATGACCTGTTGATATTTGATGAATCTGTGCAACGTCAGCTGCTTAATTTAATTATACGATTCT
>VYXC01003805.1:188313-201117 GCA_013397175.1 Platysteira castanea | reverse complement strand
ATTCACATGTAAGGATATCACAAATAATTTCTGATGAAAAGCTATACCAAGAATTTTTTCAGATTCAAAAAGCTGCATACATTTTTTCTAATATTTCTCTGCATTTTAACTTTTTGGTCTATTTTGGAACAGCCACGCAGAAGTGACAAAATATCAGAAGACAAGGATCCTTCATGCTTGTGGCTTAATCAAACCTGGAAAGTAACTGAAACACACATGCAAAGTTGTTACCATTCTTTGGCACATTGTTAAGAATAAAGAAATTTGAACCAAATACAGAAGCCCTTACAAAATCATCTAATGTCAATTTGATATTTACATGAGACCTGGAAAGTTCAAAATAGCAAAAACTTGTTGCATCCATGTCAGAGGTGTACAAGGAAGGAGTAAATGTTAGAAGAAAAAGCCAGTTCTCATGGACACTATTTCTGAAATATCAAAAGGAAAACCAGGTAAATCCTACAAAAGGGAACAAAGTTTCTTGCTGCAACAGGAATAGCACTGAGATGGCAGCTCACATCTGAAAGACAAATTGGTGTCAGGCTGAAACCGAGCAAGACTAGATTTTGAGGAAAAGTAGTTGCCAGGTATGATTGATGTTCCCCTCACAGTGAGGGCAATGTGTGATGATAAACCACCAAAACTATTTATCAGATTAGAATCCATGTTAGTTTGAATATAAGCACTGGAATCTTCCAGCTTAAGTTCTGTTTGAGAAGGACTTGATGCACTCTTGTGGAAGATGGTCTCACCAAGGACTTTAAAGTTGCAGCTATAGACCTGAAACAGACGAATATCAGAAAAAACAGAACTGTTGATATGCTTTAATTTTTAAAGCATAATTTTTAAAGATTATTTTCCAAGTCTATTATAAGCCATACATTCCATTTTTGTGTAAAATCCCATGGGAAGGTAAGCACAGGCACTGTATACTTATGCAACACTTCAAAAGTTGATTCATCTTTCCCTTTGGACAAAGGCTCATGTCTCTGGAAAGCAGACAGATAACATTTTTAACATAATACGGTGTCCCAGTTAACTCAGGTGACCCCTCTTTGTTCATTCAGTTGCACTCAATTCAACTGGCATGGACAATTTCCAGCCCAGTGGTGAGATCTCACCTTGCAATCTTTTTGCCCTCCCTGATTTGTTCAAAGCCTTTGAGAAAGAGAGAAGCCACAGATGGGAACTTCTGCTCAGCAGAACAGTGGTGGCTTACAGTGGAGATCACACAAGATGTTGGCAGCATTATGCTATGGAAGCATGACACAGCGAACAGATGAACTTCACAGTTTTTCACAGCTTTTCCAGTACCACGTTTACTTGAGTGAAGCAAAACTACCACATGATCAGCTATCCAGAATCTAGTATTTTTCACACGCTGAACAAAGCCCTGCTTCAATGGTGGGGAACCAGTCATTCTGAATACAAAAGGCCTTTTTCATGTCCTCCTGTGTAGAGATAGGTTTGCATGTCTTTAAATTGTTTATTAATCCTCTAGCTGCTTATTCAGTGCTGTAGGCAAGAAACAGACAGAATATGAGACTAACTGGGGCCTAAACATTTGTGAATAACTTATCAAAGATATTTGTTTGAAACTTCCTCCATTGATATGGTTGTCTTGCATTCACTAAGAGCACAAAAAATGCAACTTTGCTATACAAATGCATACTAAGTAAGACAATCACCTTGTCTTCTTTCAGTTAAAGTAGTGAATAGATCTCCCTTGCATCAACTACAAATATTTTTTGTGTGTGTATAACAGTCCTATGAGTAACAGTGCAATACAGGATATGGTTACTCTTCACGTAATATTTTAAATACTATTTTTGCACCTCTGTGTGATACTTTACTGAAGTTCTGTACCCTGGAGGGTCTCAGTCACTGGAAAACAAATAAAAGCAACAAAATAAAAAATCTCTGAAATGTATGAGCATTTTATAAATCAGTGATGGGTTTTACACTTTCCTGCTATGTGCCAGACCAGCATGAGAGTCCGCAAGGAAGTCAGCAAAACTGCAAATAGACGATGAATATGCCTCTGGCAAGGCAGTTAGGTCTGGGGTGGGTGACAAACTGAATGTAATCACAATATTTGAAAGGAGAACTCTTTTTCTTTTTCTTGGAAACACAGCCTATACAGAAGAGACTCAAATCCTCTTTTATGGTTTTCACCAGTCAAATATCTACGTACCAGATTGTTTCCAAGCAAAACTTTTATTAGCTTGGTCTCCAACATGGGAGCACCTTCCTACACCGTGAATATTGCTAGTGATGGCATAGATAATTGAAGCACAGGAGAAGCTTCCATTTCATCTGCACGGAAGTATTTAACCTCAAAGTGTCAAGTACATTTCATTCTTACAGGGAGAAGATGAGTGTATATTTCAGTGTACTCAAGCCAGCAACTTCTAGTTATCATTGAGAGGAAAACATTAGAGCTTGCTCTCTCTGCGTTTGTGTTTACAAAGTTTTGTCTTCTGTCAGTAGCCAATTTGTACTCTGCAAGCATTCAGCAAAGTCAGACCCTGGTCACTTTGCATGGGCTGAGCTCATAAAATTTTTCCATGAGAAATTTTTCAGAGAAATTTTTCAGAGAAAGCTAAATGCTTATGCTGAGCTCATGAGGACTCCAAAGAGATCAGCAGGTGTAGCCAGCAAGTTGAGATAAAATGCTGCTCTGAGATACGTTTCCAATACACTCCTGCTTTTTTTGAGGAATCACGAGTGTTCACAGCCATTAAGCCTCATTAAGTCTAAAACACAGAATTGTATCAAGACATGTTCTCACTTCAAAAATGTAAACTGGAATCACTATCCAGACCAAAATTATTCTTTGAAATAGCAAGAACATTCCAAGATTTAAGGAGGTAGGAAAACACCAGACTTGTGGGAAAACTGAGCTGATAATATTCTTTTTGATGTTTAAAGGTTGGGATTTGGGGATCTCTGAATTTCAGACCCATCCAAAGCAAACACTTCACCCTTCTCCTGAAATTAGCATGGAGGTAGGATTTTTCACACTTTTAAGAATTTTCATCAAGGGTGCAAACACGTTTCTCATGGTCTCCCTCCATTCCTTATGAATAGAGTGGTTTAAAGGGATAATATGCCATACATTAATAGGATTTTTAGTGCCTACTACTATTACCTGTGGCTCAGGTTCTTTGAAGACTCAATTGACTGTTTAATTATTACTCATAAAACTTTCATAGATAAGTGTTTCCCAGTGTTTGAAGCTGACACAGAACACTCACTTCTACTCATAAGTACCACTTACATTAGACTGAGACAACGGTAAATGGAATTTTGCTTCTCTGCTACTGAGCTGCTGCATGGCCCTCTTCTAGCTAATTTGGTCTTCTGTGCGCCACACCAATCTAGACCAGAAAGCTACTGTAACAGCTGCAGCAATACTTTTGCTAGGTGTTGTTTTAGATTTTCCAACCTGTGGTTGTGAAACCACAAAGCAAGGAAGTCTTGCAAGATTTCATAGTGTGTTTAATGTTGTTATGACTACAGAATAACAGGTTGTTTGCAAATATTGTATCCATGATTGCATATGAATATAAAAAAATAGGCAGCATGTATATTTTATACATGCCCATTTATGTATATGTACAAATATCAACCTATTTATTTATGTAGCTATGTACATGCAATTAGTGCCACTAAATTGGAGGTTCAACTAACTGTATAATACATCAGATATTAAAGCAAATAGCATACTACTCTGTGTAGTTCTCTTTCCTGTTTGAAATAAGCCTCATGGTGAAGGCATTACTTAACTAATTAATGGTGTTTTGTCCTTGTTGACAGTTTTAACCTACAGCATTGTCTTCACCAATGTACCAACACCAGAAAGATATTGACAGATGCATTGTGACAATCCCAGTGCAAATCATACAACAGTCATCCTAACACTAATTTTGCCAAAGCAAAGCTAATGTTTCTAAATAATAGCTAAACAAAACCATTATAGTACATTACTAGCAGGTATGGAGGGCTCCTATGGCTCGTTTATAAGAATGCAAAGCTGCAAAGCTGTTATCTTTATCAGAACCATTTTCTCTTGTTTGTGATTTGTGACACCAGCAAACAAAACAGCCTTGGCACCAGCACCAGCTCGGGATCAATGTGGGTGTTAATGACATTGTGAGTAGATAAATACAAGGGCAGGAATCCAAATCCCACAACAGCCCTCTTGCAGTTAATGCCATCTCTGCAAATGGCATATTCTTGGAGCGAGTCCAGGAGCTGTGGTCACAAGATGAACTTTCCCTGACTTTGTGATGCATTAACATCCAGCACACCGTGGCATCCGCAACCCTTGCTTATGAATCACTCAGAGGCCCCTACATATATTTTCCAAATAAGTGTCAGCAAATATGTTCTGTACTAAAGAGTACTATTGTTTAACACTTTGTCAGGCGGTTACCACGGGTTGTATCAACACATGAGGATGTGTATTTTATAATTCAGTTGGAATGGATTTTTGATCCATGTACCAATAAACAGGTTGCAGATTGAGTAGTATTTGCTTTCCAAAAGGCAGTACGATATCACAAGGTCATTTTACTGTCATTTTTTTCCTTAAAAGAAAAAAAAAAAAAAACTTAAGGGGCATTTAACATATTTTGACAAGGTGACCCACAATTTTCCATTAGTGCTGTGTTTGTCTAATCCCTTCTGCATTGATATGCACGGACCATGTAGTCTTTCACTGATGTCTCACTTGGGGGTGGGAAATAAGGCAAGTGGGACTTGTCCAAGGTCCCTCACAGAGAGACTGCATCTAGCTATTGATTAAACATTTGGATAGTTAATCAACACAGCTAAGCCCTTTTAATCTGCCATGTGCTATACAAAAAATATTTTGTAAAAAAGAAGGAGCCATGAGGAGACAATTTTTATTTTTAAATTCAACATAAAAATATACCATGTAGAAAATAAGGACATAGAAAATGTGAAAATAGACTTGGTCCCTGATTCAAATACCAAACCACAATACAGCCTTGAGGTGTTAGGCAACGGCTGCGCAACGCAAACTCCACCAAGTGTTACCTGGAGCAATAATGATATGTTCACTGAAGAAGGCCATATTTCCACTTTTGTTTCATGCACTGGAGAGAAGCAATGCCAAATTCCCAGTTCTTAAGTTGTTGAAGATTTTATTCAGATTCTCAATTCTACCACACCTATGAGATCATATAGTTTTGAGAGTGTCAGGAGAAACCACCCCTAATGTGTAGAACTCAAGAAACTATTTTAGAATTGCTTTGTTATTTACATTAGTTCTTGCCAGGATGCCAGTGAAAGAAACACAAAACAAACACCAAACACCTGGAATGCTGCAGTACTTATTTCACTGCTATCTCTACTGTACAACCTTCACCTGCACCATGCATTTCACATGCACGACCACCAAAGTCACCAGAATCAAACAGGTGTTATTCTTGGCTTCAGTAATGTCTCAAAATTGCACTGGCTTCAAAGGGTCCAGCAGATTTACACCAGTTGGAGATAATACAAGAAGGGCTTTTGGTACCTGGGAGAACCAGCAAAGCATTCCCCGTATTTGTTACCGGCTCCCTGCAAGACAAGAATCAGCAAAGGATAACATCAGTGGGTGAATAGGCTTGGTCAGATGGAGAATCACAGGTCCCTTTCCTACCTGTGTGGTGTTTATAGCACCACATCTGTAAACCTAGTCATTGCATTAAGGATTTGTTCCTCTAAATGCCAGCTCCTATTCCTCATTAACCATCATTTCAAAACAGCTTATAACTCTGCAAATACATTGTGCTCCAGGTACACATTCAGGAGTTCATTTCTTTGCACCCATGAAGGTTGCCTTTAGTTTGAATACAGAGGATGCAGCACCAGAGGCTCTGTAAATTGACAGGAATGAAAGGAAGATTAATAGAGTAAGGTAACAGAGCAAAATTCCAAAATAAATAAATAAAGGTATGGCTACAAGTCCATTTAAACTATTTTAACTGATAGACTAACTAAAAAGTCTCACACATAATATATTAAGCACTAATATATTAAGTCTCACACATAATATATTAAGCACTTTGCACTCAGCAAAGTGTCTTATAATGCAGTAATTCAATTAGTGCACTAATAATTTGCATAGAAAGGTACTTGGGAAAGATGGAGTAAGAAAATAGCTGTTTCATTACTGTGCTTTGTCTATAGCAGTACCGTTTGGGGAGTGTAACTAAGTTGTATGCCATAGACAAATTAAACATAAATAGTCTTGGACTGTAATTATCTCTCCTTAGTGTAGTGGTGGCCATGCATCTGTACAGCACATCTCTCTTCCATTATTCCCACAGTAGTGAAGTTCATTGAAAAAGCATGACAAATTATTTATAGCACCCACAGATAAAATTGAAAACAAATTAGCAACTATGCTGTGTAAATTATAATTACAGTTGTAATTGGTTAAAATGAATGTGTACTAAAAATCTGAAAGGATGTGTAAACAGAAAGTGAGTTTCAGTTTTGAATCAATAGCTGATGATGCATTCTTAATTCTCTTTCCCTTTTTTCTTCTAATTATACATAGCAAAGAATCATCTATTATTAATAAAACATAAATAATGCAATTTTTAAAGTCGGAATCTTTTTTATGATTGGGTTACAAGAAAATATCTCACTAATATTTGTTTGCAATTTTAATGTTTGTTAACTCTAATTCCTTACTCAAAATAAAAGTTTAAGGCTTGACATTCTTCATTGTCACAGGCAAGTATAACTGGAAAACAAGAAAAAAATCACATTTTCATTCACGGGCTCTGGCTACTCATAAAGCAGTAATTCACCAGGAAACAGATGTTAACTTTTTTCCTCTCATACAAAGATCCACCCAGTCTTTCCAAAGGCAATCAAGTTTGGAAAGTAACCACTCCCCAATGGCTCCATTTCACAGCCTAACTAATTACTGGGGACAACAATAAGTTTTGGAATAGAGATGGGCCATGCCATCAGTGACTGGAGGAAAACAATCCTTCTACTGGGCTTGACCCATCAAGTCTTTCTAGAGGCTTTTGGGACCTCTGGGCCTCCTCAGCAAGGTGACATGCCCCAATGCATCTGGCTGGGTGCACCAAAGGCCCAACAACCATCTACCACAAAATTAAGCATTACTTTTCAATTTTTAGTCCCACTGTTTCACAGCACCTATTGCTTATATTGTGGAAACACCACATCAGAGGTCAAAACTAGTGTGCTGGAGGAAGTACACCTCCAGCAGGAAAGATGAGCTAACTATGTTCCCATGGAATTACAAACTTAGCACATGTCGAGAAAGAGTAAGGAAATTAACAAAGGGAGAGAAGGCAACTGCCAGTTATCTTTGAGGGAAAAAAAATAATATTTTTAGCACTACAAACATGGTTTCAGCCTAATGGCATGTGCAATAATATCATTTCTACAGCTGTTTTTGGCAACTTGTTCCAAAGTTTTCCTTGTGAATAATTTGTGTGTGTGAATGTGCAGTCAACTAAACCCTGAGTGTGTGATTGCAAAATTGTCTGTATGACAATGCATAATAAATTAATAATTTAAATATCTTTTGTGAAAAATATCATCATTGTTATTGAGCATTAGGAAGCTATTTGTATGACCATGTCTTAAATTGGTAAGTCATTGATTTCTATTTAATGCTCTTTGCCACTGTCTATGAAGTAAAGGAGCTTTATATGGTTCCAGAAGTGGAAAGATTTACATAATAACCATTAAAGAAATATACGAATGTCAGTTTAGAGACTGGTATTCAAACATTTGTCTTTTGGTGTTTTTTTCCCTAAAATGAACTTTTATTAACTCAGCTAGTGGCATTATTATCAGCTAGTGATATGAGAATGCTATTCAGCCTTTGAATATCCTTCATTTTATCACTTTTAATGCATCTTTAATATTTAACATTCATCTTATTATAGACAGAGATCGTGAGATGCATGCATGGTTTCCACACAGTTTTAAAGTTCAATGCACAGTCACAATTCTGAGGGGAGATTTCACACATTTATGAAAAACAAGGCATTTTTGCAGTAAAGTTACAAAGTGTGAAAGAATTCTTGTTCTATCTGCCTTACTTATCATGTTTATGAGTTATTTTGCCTGGAAGTAAATTGACAAGTTGTCAATGAACAATAGACACTGCTTCAGCTAGGCTTTTCACAGGTTTGGATGCCTTTGGGCAAAAGGGCTAAATCTGTAGTTTGCAATCTAGCATATGGAGTACTGAAAAAAGTGTCAATAGGGTGAGAGACACTTACTGAGAAATTCATATGACTGCTGATCTCTAACCAATTCATTTGGTCTGGGGTTTATGAATTCATGTTTAAGTGCTCTACCCTTGCAGTTAGATTTCAATTCACATATAATGACCCAATTCCATTTATTTCTGCTGTACTGCTGATCTGCTTGAAATAAAAACTTTTATTTTCACAATACGTAATGGCACCTGCATCTCTCTTGTACAGAGTTTCTCCATATTCCAGCTTTATGTTACAAGAACTATAATCCTCTAATTAACACAATTCCTGATATCTTTATCCCTACCCTCATTATAAGCACACCCTCTTAAGGAGTTGAGCACGTTGTACACTTTACAATAAGATTATTTTCAATTCACATACTGTAGTAGGGGAAACATCATTCTCATTTTCTTTATGTGATGTTGTATTTGTCAAGAGACCTTAATGCACAGGGGTGAAAAAAGAGAAAAAAAGATTACCCAGTTTCCACATACTCAAAAAAAAAATTGTGTGTGGTAAAACAATGAGGAGAGAACTCAGAATTTCTCTCTTTTTGGGGTAAGGAACTTATCTTGCCATAAATATCTGCCTTCTTTTTATCTTTCTGATTGCTGAAGCTATTAAAGGGCAGAACCCACAAAATGCACTGTTTACCTGGCCAGAGATAAATTCACATTACTTCAGACATGCTGCCCATGCACTCAAAAATGTATTTTTAAAATAAGCTGTAAGAAATGCTGACCTGTTTTTCTAGGAAGTATTTACACACTTACGTAGTTTAGGAGCATTCTAGTTGGCAATTAGCATAAGAAATAATACTATGAGCAGTGAAAGTGATGATAAATAAATGACAAAAGGCCACTAAATTAGAGTGGTTATCACACTTAATTAAGGGATAACTGTGGTACTTGCTTGATGTCAGTATCTTACATCTGACAAAAAAGGACAAGTAGCCTATTTTTGTTATTATCACGGTCAGAGGAAATACAACTTAAGCAAGGAAGGATATGAATTATAAATACATCACATCATGTAATGCACTAGTCAACCTGAGGAAAATAATGAATGCATTATATTTTAATGACTTACAAACTCTTCAATTATTAATGATTATAAAGACTATTGTGGCTACTGTATTGAAATATTATTTAGATTTTAATTATCTGTATGTACCAATGAAGCATGTTTTCCAAGATCCACAATTTGCATGCCAGTTTTGACCTATAGAGGAAGAGAGATTATGATCAATTCTATTCTTAAATGAGTTACTTAAATACAAGAAAGTGAAAAAAAAATTATCACAAGAAAAATTTCAGAAAAGCTTTTGCTGGAGGTTGCCTATCTTCTACCAGCTACAAAGACAAAGTATTTCCAAAGCTGTGATATGTATTTCCAAATAGTGCAGAATACCAGACTGCCTTTCAAGCAGTCTGTCTCTTCACTCTGCCCTTTCACTTCTGTGGAAATTGTACTGATCATAAAATGAGGCACCATATTTCTTCCGAAAAAATGTTGTATCACCCACAGTAAAAGAGAAGAAAGGAAACATGAAACCTAATTTTCAACATTTGGCTAGATTTAAAGTAGATGGCCATCCTTACAGTAGATGGATGTGTATAGTAGTTGCTGTGAATGCCCTCGTTGTTTCTGTGGGTTAAAAGCCATATTTTGCCCTTCAAATTTTTTCTGCTCTGCTGTGGCAATGCTGAATACTCCTGCAAACACAACAAACAAGCAAACAAAAAATAAAACTAAAGAAAGTTCCTGATTTTAAGAGAGGAAAACACCAAATTTGTGAAGAGTAAAAGTCTGAGATGATCAATGTAATTACTTTTCATGCTACCCAAGCTCTGAGCCATGACTGTATCCTGCTTGCTCATGAAGGGCTGAGAGAGAGAGAGAGTGAGGCTTAGAACCTGACAAGGACCAGCTAAAGGAGGGAAACCCCAGTGAGTGTCTGACATGCCATGTCTGAAAGCCAGAGGACCACAAGGGTTTTCCTGCCCCACCAACAGAATTATCTCATGGGAAGACAGCCTCTCCCAGTACTGGAAGAATGTTGCTCCTCCAAGCAGCAGTAAATTGAAGCTAGGTGTCTCAGCAGCCACTAGAAAGCTAGCATATCAGGTTCCCCCTGCCTTGTTTTTCTTTCAAGAGCTCCAACTCTTCCAGCTATTCAGGATGTAACTTTGCAGCTGGTGTAATCTGCAGCTTGGTGCAATTATGCAAAGTGAGGTTTTTTATGGTTTTGCAGCAACCTACTAGCTGCAGAAATTTAGGAAATGCTTCTTATGTGTTATCTACTAATAACCAAATTTATCTAATGTTTATCTATTAAAAATCAGTATTAATAACCAAATTTATTCAACTATAATTCATTCCTGCTTGGGACTTCATACCTCGGTTTCCTGTAGAAGCTCAGTAGGAGTGACCAAAACACTGTCAAACATAAATTGGGTAGGTGGACAGTTTTGGAAGGTGGAAAAGTACTCAGTTGGCCAGGCTTACACAACCACGACTGAAGGAAGTCCAGGGGTAAGACTGAGCTGTACATGACAGTTCCCAAGTTCAGGACTGAGCCTCAACAGGACCTGGAAGCCCTCAGCAGCCAACCAGGCAAGAAGAGGGTGGTTCCAGGAGCAACCCAGGGTGATTTAAACAGCTCCAGCAACTTGGAGCGCAGTGAACCCACCATTAACACCTCCTCTGTTAAGAGGAAGAGAAGGGTAGTTTTTTTAGGAGACTCCTATTTGAGGGGAATGGAGAGCCTACTGTGCAGACTAGACCCAACCCACAGGGAAGTCTGCTGTCTCCAAGGGGCGCAGATAAGGGACAGTTGTGGGTTGACCCTGGCTGGGTGCCAGGTGCCCCCCCAGTCACTCTATCACTCCCTTTCCCACTGGGACAGGGGAGAGAATAAGATGAAGGAAAAACCAGCAGGATGAGATAAGGCAGTTTTATTACAGCAAAAAGAAAGAAACAAGCGGAGATCTGAGCCTGCAAAAGCTAAAGAGGGAAAAAAAGAAATCAGTCTCTACTTCCCATCAGCAGCGATGCTCAGACACTTCCTGGGAAGCAGGGCTTCAGCACACGTAACCATTCCTCCTCTCTTCCTTAGACTATGTATCTGAGCTGACGTTACATGGTATGGAATATCCCTTTGGCTGATTTGGGTCAGCTGGCCTGCTTGTGTCCCCTCCCGGGATCTCACCCACTCCCATCCCCTTTGGTGGGGGAAGGAATGTCAGAGGGACAGCACTGCTCGGCAGTAGCCAAAACACTGCTGTTATCAACACCCGTCCAGCTACCAATGCAAAGCATGGCACTGTAAGGGCTGTGAGCTTCACCTCAGTTAGACCCAAAATAGGGACATCACTGGAAAACTCTCCAGCCTAGTAAAGCCCTGTGATTACTATCTGCTACAGGTTGTTCAAACCGGCAGCAACAAAATAACAAATGGAAGTAGAAGGGCGATCAGAAGAGATGCCAGGGCTCTGGGATGATTGGCAGAAGGATCAGGACCACATGTGGCAATTTCCTCAATTCTTTCAGTAACAACTAATAATATCAAAAGGAATAGGCAGATCCATAATGTCAATGCATGGCTCCGAGGCTGGTGCCAGCAGAAAAATTCAGGATTTGTTGACCATGAGAAGATTTACTCCACGTATGGTCTACTGACACCTGACAGGATGCCCTTATCTCAGAGGGGGAAAAGCCCTCTAGCACAGGAATTAGCTGGGCTTGTTGACAGAGGATGGTGTGCAGGCTTTGGAGCTGGACTCAATGATCCTTGTAGGTCACTTCCAATTTAACTTATTCTGTGATTCTGTGACCTTTTTTTTTTTTTTTATATATAGACAATATTTTAAAATACTGAGGTTTTCTTTTGCCTTATAAATCAAACCAGAAATGCTCCCTAAGCTGCAAGTATTCTCACTGCTGTTATACATTCTGTAAAAAACATGGAAAAATAATTACTTCCTGGCCTAGAACAGTATGTACCTACAGGGAGAAAAAATAAAATTAATAAAGCAGTAATAATCTCTTCAAACTGGATTCTTGCAGATTAAATGCAAAATAGTTATGCTGTACTGTGCTCTGGCCATGTCTGCCCCATCCTTTTCCTATATCAACTGACAACTCAAACCCACCAGGAAGATCTGCCTTGTTACAGTTGTTTTCTTATGCCTTGGCTAAGTTTTCCTTAATTATTTCTCCAATTCTGTCAGCAGTGTTATTGCCCCACTAGTTTAAAGGTTAAACAAAGCACCAAACCTGTCAAAGTGAGTGAAACCAACTGGTGAAGTGCTATCAGAAAGCAATCAGTGCTAATAGGTACATAATGGCTAACAGTGAGCTGTTTGCACTGAGATACATCACCCAGACAGAAAACAGAGCTCGATGAAATCACACTTAAAGAAAACATAGAGTAACACAGCCAGCTTATGGCTGAAAACAACAGCGCAGGGCTCTGAGTCCACAAACTCTTTTAAAAATAGCACATACTCCAGTTACTAAGGCTTTGCCA
>VYXC01003805.1:160072-188293 GCA_013397175.1 Platysteira castanea | reverse complement strand
CCATTGCGTGTTTGACACATGAGCTTAAAAAAACAAAAAAAGTGTTGGAAAAATTTACTTGGGATAAAAGGGCAGATGTCAAAAATTTTAAGGCATTCAACCTTTGCCTGCAATTTTCTAAAATAGTTTGAAGAAGCTGGCAAATATGTTTTGTAATTTTATTCTCTTCCTCTTCTTCTCCTTCTCCCTCTTCTTCTTCGCTGTAATTTCCTTTATTTTTTTAGTTCATTGCTACTCAAAAGATATATTGTAAGATATATTGTAAGAAGTGCTTGCAAAGATAAGTTTTCAGCACAGAGTCTGATCCTTCAATAAGATGAGGCTCATAAGGTATTCAGTATCATTAACTCAATGAAACTGCAAAATAAGCAGCTCCATTCTATGCACAACTAGGCACAAGGTTTGTTCTGCGGTAGAAATTTCTCCTTGAATTCATCTAAGACTGCATCAGTAGACAGTACTATCCTTCTAAACAAAACAGACATTTCGTCCCAAACTGGGTAGAGGAAAAGCAGAAGTTAAAACTTTACTTTTGCAGCTTATATTCACACTATGTGCTACCAATAAGCACATTACTCCAAAACCTTGGCCCTCTTCCAGGGGACATATTTTTGTATGGATCAACTATTTTCCAAGAAATGTAGAGCATCTTTTACATAAAATAGGGATATTTCTGTGTTCACTTTGTGCATTTAGAATGATCTGTTAAGAAACTGTCATTTCTTATTCCTCATCCCTCCAAAAATAGTGAAAAAATAACTTTTGGAAATTAATCTCATTTATGAAATATCTGCCACTCTTGCTCCTGAATGTAAACAGAATCATTGAATTATTTCTGGGGTATATTTCGTGTAGCTCTGATGGAGAATTTTCTGGCTCACTAGTACTTTTTAAGAAGTGCTGTGGGCTATTTCATCTTTGGTAAAAAATGGCAACTGAAGTAATAACAGAGAACTGATTTTTATTGAGGTAAAGCAAAGTTCTGGCTTCAAATAGCATTTGAATAGTTTGTTCTACTCCTACTACTCCAAGGAAACCATTAGAATAAAATGCAATGTTGGAAAATTCTGTTTATCATGACACACATTTTCCAGTTAGAGAATGTAGATGTTGTCATACCAGATTACATAAGAGGTTTACTTAGCCCTGTTTTCTGTCCCTCAAACTGACATCACTTATTGTGTGAAGAAGACACAAGAACTCAGCTACAGAGAAACACTCTCCTTTAGTGGTGGTCCTTGGCTCAAGTGTAAAAAATGCCAGATTTTCAAAAATGTCTTCAGGTTTTTAATCACTGCTTCGCCAACTTTGATGCTTACATAAATTTTTACTCCATTAAGTGGTTTGCTTAAAATTTTGTTGATTTCACTAAATACTGCTGTGTTTTCTTGCAGACAGATAGAAACAAAAAATCCCAAATTACCTTCCCTTTAATCAAATAATTAAAAATTGAGTTATCCTCACTAAGCTTTTCTGAACACTTCTAAAATTTTCTCATTTCCTGCATGAACATTTTCTCACTTTTATCCCTTTTCTGAGACTATGTATGACACTCTTAATCATATTGCATCACTGATGTATGGAGTAGTTTGTGGTAGTAAGAATTAAATAGCTATTTGGAAACTATTAAAAAAAAAAAGGGAATATGGAAAACCACAATTTTTTTTATATCTTAGTAACCCTAGATATTGCCAGCTTTTCAAAGGTACCTGTTTTCTGGAGGGTTACCCATATAAAGGGATTAAACTCGAAGAGTTGAAACTGCTGGGGAAAAAAAAAATGTGCCACTTCATTTACATTTTCAAGGTGGTGGTTACTTATCTTTCAGTATGTCACAATTTGAAAAAAAGAAAAACAACAACAAAAATCCTAAACAAACAACCCGACAAAACACAAAAAGCCCTAGTGTTGAGAGTACCAAAAAACAGGTTTAAAGATTTCCCTTAGATTGAATCACAACATTCATATGAACACTGTGTTATCAAAGCTTTAGGACAGAGCATCAGGGCTAAATAATATCATATGGAAAATTTAAACAGAAAGCTGTCTCTGAATTTTAATCTGGCTTTGAACCAGTTTTCAATTTTCAAAATGTATCAAGGATTTCTTAAGTCAGGAGCAATCAGGATCCTGTTTGACCTCCTTAAAAAGAATATCTTCACACCACTGAGCTTAATACTGAAGAAGAAGAAATTTGGATCAGTGCCATTATTCTTCCCTTGGCTAAACAGAACAGAGTTGATCCTATTCAGCTGGTGAGATCTGTTGAAAGCATAGCACAATATGACTAAACATTTCTGGAAAAAAACTTTTACAGCTGAGGCAAGAATAACTGATAATAGTCTGCGTCTGGGAAAACACAATAAGACGCTCTCACACCTGCCAGGTTCAGCAGAAAGGAGGGGAAAAACTTTTATTATTTACATATATCACATTCATATACAATTCCCAACTCCACACGGGATTGGAGAGCATGTCACTTCCTTCTCAATTCCACTGGAGAAGAAAGATGCTCATCAAAGCTCTCTTATCACAAAAAGAATGAAAAACAGAAAATACCGTTAAGTAAACATTGGCTGTTATTTACATGAAACTGTGAGAAAAAATCTGACTCCAAGGTTAAAAACAGAAGGCTTAGCAAAAACCAGGACAACGAATAGTCACAAACTGGAAGTATTCATATGGAGAGAGATATTTGAAAAGAAGTACTTTTAAAACTTTTAGGTTGATCTGTAAAGTGTGCTTTTATTTCGGGATTTTCTTCTACTTAAAAATAACACTTTTCACCTATGACATTATGTGTATATTATGTATCATTTGTACAGAGTGTGCATATATATCTCCTTATATAAAAAGTGAAAAGTTCTTTTGTTCAGAATGCTGATGCCAAATTTAAGTAAAATGAATGCATTCTATTACTAACTTTAAATTCTTGAAAGTTGCTGTTTAAAATGGAAATATTAAAACTCTCAAATGAACAAAAAATGTTATTATCCTTCATGACTAAATTATTTACCTGTCTGCTCAGCATTTCAGATTTTCCCCAGATCTACACAAAAGTTTAAAAGTCAGGTACAAAAGCCAAAATTGTCCAGCTTCACAAGACTATAAAAAGGCATTGTGAGTTTAGCAACTGTAGCAAAGCTTAACTGGAGAGTTGTATAAGAAACTACTAACCATTGTGAGTAACAGTGTGAATTTTTCAAGTCCTACTGTAATAATTCACTATAAAAAAAACTTAAATTAATGACCAGAGTTTCTCTTTCTTGGATGAAATAATAATGCAGCACTACATTTGATCATCAAATTATTTCTTAATATCCCTAGTAACTAAATATATATTATAATTTTTTAAATCTCAGTGAAAAGTTTCCTAAACGACTTTGAATACTTAAATTCTTCTACAACACTTGTTTAACAGTTATTCAACTCTTAAATTACTTGAATTTTATTAAGTGATTTGCTAAACTCAGGAGTAGGCTGTGCCTAAATACTGAAATTGGTTTTGATTCCCTGTCCTTTTCACAGATCCCGAAGTGTTTTTTTCTGTTACACATGTATTCTTATAAACTATTTACAGAGAATCTTTTCAAATTCTGTGAGGCAAAGTAAAAAAGCTTTTTTTTTTTCATTCTTTATCTTCAACATGCATTTATTTATACATTTGTGCTCAATTTACATTTAGACCACTGATTTGTAGTGGGGCTTTTTTTGCTTAAATCATGTTAATATTCAGTTCATGGATATAAATAACCATTTTCTGTAGAAAATTAAAGATTGACAAAGCATATTAAAATTACAGTATTACAAGACAGACTATATAAGTTTATATGTATATGCACACATGTTTATAAGCATAAAACAAAGACATTTCATTTAACCTTTAAATTATAATTGCTTTCTTTTCTTTTTAGAGTGAAAAAGTCATTAATTCAAGATGGCCAAGAACAGCAGATACTAGTCAAATCTCTACCTACCTTCTCTTTATTTTTTCTTTGGGGCCATCTATGTGGTTTAATATTGAATAATAATTCAAGGATTCTTTGTTAATCATGGACTGTGCCACTTGACCTTGAGTGCATTCTGTGCTGTCTAAAAATAGTGTATAGTATGTTCCATAGGTCATGCAGGATGGTCACCTTGTGACTGGTTGTTATAAATAAGGGCTTTGGGGTCAAATCTGTCTTTTCTTTGAAGAGGTTAGAAGGTTTCACCCAGAAAGCAACATCAGCCCCGAGTCTAGAAAGCCAGTTCCCAAAAGGATTCTTTGGGCAAGCGCCTCTAAATAGCTAAGAGTGAGACAAATGGCATGGCAAATGTCAGCTTACATAAACCCAAATGAGAAAAGATGAGAAAATTGTGCCCTTTCCACAAGGACAGAATCTAACCGCTCTCAAATCATTTAAAAGAAAAGTATAACAAAACAAAAATACGCTCAAAAAAAAGAGAAAAGTTTACATATTATACTTGTATTGTTGTGCATCAGTACACATCCCAGCCTGACTTTTCATAATGTGGTGGTTACACAGTCAATAGAAAAGTATCTGTCACCTGCAAGTTTCATCTTGTTAATTCAAACTACTTTTAAATTTTCTTTCAGCTTCAAAGCACAGTTTGAATGAGGGGAATTGTTGCGGTCTGTAGTTTCAGCGTTGGTACGGCAAGCCGCAAACTTTCCCGGAGAGCACTGCAGGGCTGCATCAGGGAGAGCGGCTGTTCCGCTTCCCGTAGCCCTTCCAGGCGGCCCCGCATGGCTCCGGCTCGCTGTCAGCTCCACACCACGGCGGTGACGAAGGAGGCGAGAAGGTTCTCTGCATGGGGACCAGAGAAGAACTTTATTCACCCGGTGACACGCACATTCCCAGAGGCAGAGAACACCAATGGCAGGGAGTCTGGGGTTTTATATGGGGATGGGGGAGGCGGGGCAAGTACATGGACTGATGGGCTCAGGGCACAGGGGCGGTACATGGGCAGAGTTGGGGTACTGGGACCAATAGGGAAAATCTGAGGCAGTGGCCAGGACCAGGGGCAGGGAAGGGAGAACCACGTGGGAAGGGCAGGCATTTATTAAGAAAAGGAGAGGGGAAATACAGCACTACAGGGAATCTAATTTCTCTGTCTCTAGTACTATTCAGTTCCTCCTCATCATTCAATAATTACAGCAGCGCACTATCCGTGTTATTAAAAAGAAAAAAAAATGCTGAAACTAATGAGAAACATTCAAGGTGGCTTTGAATTAAATCTGACCTTTAAAATCAAAGCTTGCACCAAAGCCAAAAAACCAAGAGCTTTCTCATTCCAGGTCAAAACTTGCAACACAGCTAAGAGGGTAGTTCAAGTTTTGCATCATGATGATCTGCTTTCACCATGATGAAGATTGAACAGCAGAATCTGTTCATGGTTTAACGTAAGGAGGGCAGCAGTTCAGGTTTTACAGAAGCAGTGGTGGTCAATGAGCTGTCAAACTAATGATCATGCTGTAGTTGGAAGTGGATATTTTTCCAACCTGCACAACAGAGAGACTGCACATAAATCCTATAAAGACACTTTAAAAGGTCCTTAAACACAGTGGAGTTAAAATAAATATTTTAATCATTGATGTACATTGTTGAGTTTCATTTAGATGTCAACCTACAGCAGCTTTTACCTAGCACATTATTAGTTTGAGTACTTGAAGGGACATTAAGGAACCACCAGTGCCACTGTTAGGTGAGGTTGAAGGCTACTGATATTAAGGACAAGTATGCAGAATCTGTTGATATTTTTCTGATGGATGTATGATGTTCTCATCTAGTTTGCTAGTTTGCTGTGCAAAGCTCATCGTGTAAGTTTCTGGGGGAGTAACAACTGATGTTAGGGCATCAAATCTAATGGACTGTAAAACAAAGCATACACGATCTGTATGTGTTCAAAGGGAAGAGATAAAAAATTCAAGAACTAGGGAGAACGGAGAGCAGATGAATCTTCTAAAATCTTATGCATCAGACATCTATTTTCATGACAAACTAGAATGATATCTATAATGTGAGAATACAATACTTTCTGGAAAAGAAGTTACCTGAGGTCAGAATATCTCCAAGAAAGGCAGAAAGCAGATATCTTCAAAATGAGTGCCCCCAAGTCACCCGTCTCCTGCAAATACAATCTTGTTTGGTTTGAGATAAGCACAGACCTAGAACCACTTCAGTTGGGACTGACTTGATTTTAGAGCTGATGGGAGCCCTTATGGGGAAAAAAAAAGAAAGAATAAATGCAGAGCACACCTCTTCCCTTGAAGAAAGATAGAAAAATTCAACTTTGTGTTGTAAAAAAGGAATAACATAGATGATGAGAAACAAAACACAATCCCACAAGGAATCTGCTAACAGCACAGCAAATTCACAATACATATGATTAGTAAACTATCTGAAAGTAGAGAAGCAAAAAATGGAACTAAAACCCCCATATTCTCCTATCTGTGTTTGTGTTTGGGAAATATTGTTGCTCTCAGCTACATCTCAGCCCAGCTCATGGATATAAAAACTCCCCTAGAAGGACAAAAGACTATGAGTTCCCAAAAACAAAAGGAACCCAAGTCACACAGGATCACTGTCAAGAGAGCAGAAACTCGGACTGAAACTCTGGTTTAGGGATACTTTTTCAATTTTTCTGCATGTTTTTGTCCAGACTCGAGTGCTGAGTCATTCACCAAAATTGTTCAAGTAAAAAGCTATGTGAAAACCCAATCTCAATAGAATTGAACTTTTGATAATAAGGATATTGGACACCATAGCAAAACACAATTTCAATTTTCTACATTGGACTTCTGCAATAGACAGTTACAGGTGCAGCATTTAAGTATCACATGAGAGTATAAACCCCCTGCCCTGCTTAAAGACTAGTTTTCTGGTGACAGGCTGTAGTCCTATTACATAAAACTACTATCAGGTACTTCTTCTGAATCACTATGTCTAAATTAATAGATAAGAATAATAGTATAATTTATAGAACTGGCATGTTACCATTTCTTGCTAGATTATGAGTCTTTCTCTTGTTCACTGTTAGAAATATGAAAATGAAATTTCTATCTGTTTCAGCATCAAGATTTGTCTTCAAAAGCCCTTGTTTATATAGGACAAAAAAAGACTCGCTGGTAAAATCAACTTCTGAAACAGGATGGAAACAAACCAGCATTTCAGTGAGATGGGTGGGTGGATTTTTTTTTAATTTAAATCTCAACCAACCAATCCTATTAAATAATTCAGTTTGAAGACAGTCTTTTTTCCAAGTATTCTCCATACACCTTCTACAATGTTGTACTCATGTGGGACCCTTTTCAATAGAAAATTATTCACATGAGAAATAAGAAAACAAGGTAACATTATCAAAAGCTATTCATATCACAGGACTAAGCCGAAGATGAGAAATATATTTTACCCTTCAGTTTAAGTCTTTGCAAGAAATGCAGCCTGGCAGTTGGTTAAATGCAGAGGAGTTTATGACACTATACTGTATTCACTGCAGAAAGGCAATGGCTTGAGAATAGGAATGGGGATCAGCACTGAGATTTTTTTCTGAAGGACTGCAAGGAAATGACCTCACTTTACAATTTTTGGGAGATATAAATTCTTTCTACTGCTTTCATAAGCTTCAGTTTGCTTTAAAAAGAGCAGCTTCAAATGCTGGTTTTCTCTGTTGTGTATTTTTCTTCAAGCATTTGCAAGTTACAGACGGAGCTTGCCAAATTTGCTGCCTCTCCTGGTTCTGGCCAGAACAGGGTTAATTTTTCCAGCAGCCAGGAGGGACTCAGCCAGACCGTGGGGTTATTCTATACCACTTCACAGCATGCACAGGGTGATAGGGACATTTTCCCAGTTTGCCATGTGCAGTCGGGTGACACCAGGCGACCACATGGTGAGAAACTGCAGGTGAATCATTTACTCATCTTGCACATTCTGCTATTACTGTTGATATTACTGGTAGTTTTTCTTATCTTATTGCTGTTTACAGTAAACCGTTCTTATCTCAACCCATGATCTTTACTTTTACATGCCTCCAATTCTCCTCTCCCAACAGAGTGGGAGAGGGAAAGTGAGCAAGCAGCATATGGTCTGGGGTGTTTCAGTGGGAACAAATAAATTGGGAAGTACCGTTCCTAAACCATGACACTGCTGAATCTCCAGAGTTGTACCCTCACATTTCCTTCAGAAAACTTCCCGAAGGAAAAATTCCTTCAAAATTTTCAGACCATACTATTCAGAAACTGAATTTAGTTTCTAAGGCTGCACCTCACAGTGATCACTACAGCCTAGCAGCACCCCACAGGGACTGGGATATCTCATCCATTGTCTTGGGTTACAGTGTAAGGTGTAACCAAAAGTATGTATTCTACTACCATCTACATGAGCTTAAATAGGTGGGGCAGTGTTCTTTCTCTTCTCCATGACTTAGCCCTGATAACTCCCTCTGGGGAAGCAGCACCGCCCTGAGGGGGCCATCTCTGCTACTGGGCCATTAAGGTCTGCCAGCATGAGTCACAGAATTACATCATCCCATTGTGAGATGCCCTGCCCTGGGGGGAAGAACCAAACATTCTTACCTGTATATAGTCTGGAGCCTAGGACACCATGATACCACCACCACTGGATTCCCAGAGGGGAGCTCTTGATAACCACCACTGGATCTCCAGAGAAGGACCAGACCTTTGTACATGATCATTGCTTCAGTAGGACCACATCCATCACTCCAGTCAGACTGCTGCCACCACCCTGACCAACAGGGTGTCAGATCGTATTCTGATTTTGTTGGTATAAGCCAGTGTTTCTGTGCTATTGTCTTTATTGCAATTTTTCCTATTACACTGTATTTCTGACTTGGAATCTCTCTCATTTTCTTATGAAAAGGGTCCCATGTGAGTACAATGTTGTAGAAGGTGTACGTTTCTGTGGAGTTAATTCCTCCCGCTGGTTTGCCTTCAAACCAGTACACCTGTTCAATGGCATGTTCCCTGGGATAAGACCCAGACATGGGCCACACCAAACAGAAGCACCAGGAACTCATGCCCTGCCACAAGTTTTGCCAGGATAAAGGAATGACCCTACTGAATTTCATCAACCTCCTCCCAGATCCTAAAAACTAAGGGTAGCAAGAAGAAGCAATCCATCATCTTAATGAACAACAGGAAATAAATACAATTTCCTGAATAAATTAATTGCTTTATGGCTTACGGGTAGAATACCCTGAAGCCTCCTTAAGCGTTTTGAGACAAATTCTAGGGAATCCTGTGAATTTTACTTGTGAAACTGCCATAGTGCTTGCAAACTCTTCTTCTCCTGTTCCACCCTCACTGCCCCCAAAACAGAGAGTGTTATCAGTCATTTTTTGTTTATCCGGAAAGCAGGAATCAAATTATGTTAAAGAGTAAACAAATAACATTCATCTTGTGAGACCTCTGGTTACAGGGTTCTCTCCACCCAC
This sequence comes from Platysteira castanea, assembly GCA_013397175.1. Lineage (NCBI taxonomy): Eukaryota > Metazoa > Chordata > Aves > Passeriformes > Platysteira > Platysteira castanea. The sequence goes on along the minus strand of VYXC01003805.1, from coordinate 178,837 downwards.
TGCATCTCATTGCTAGGAACCAAACCATACAGCCCTTTGACAGGCTAGCACCACAAATCTTCATTAATTAAAGGTACACTGTAAATTTAGCTATGAGTCTAAAAAGTGAAAAAAAGCTACTGAAAATGTAACATAATAACATAATATTAATTATCCCAAATATCCCTGGGAATTTGTCATTAACTTTATTTAAAGCCTCCCTCTCATCAGGGTCAGGCATTATGCAGCACAGTTCATAGGTGCAATTCTAATCAAAAATAGCTTACGTTGGAAATGAAAGTAATCTTCATTGTGAACTTATCACACCAAAAAACGTCAAACTCTCAGACTCAGTGTCACTCATTTACCACCAGCCTATCTAGAAGCCGCTCTTGTTGGATTTAACCTTCAAAAGCTTGGCGTCATTTGACACTTTAGAAAAGGTAGTGATACCAGTAGTAATTGGAGAGCCCTGGCAATGACCTTGTCCTTCTGCTAAGCCCCGACTAATCCTAGGTGCGATAGCTCAACTTACTGGCAACAAGATTACTATCTCTGCCTATTGCTTTTCTTATAGGTACACATGCTCCAGAAAGACCTGGGAAAGAAAGTAATAACACAGTGTAGAGATTAAATGTTTTTACTTCAGCGGACCCTCATACACTTTGGGCATTGGTTTCATGGTTTTTGGAATTCTCAGTATTTTTCAATCTGTCTATTTAATTGATTTTTTTCTACTTTTATAATATTTCGCTTAAATAGAAGCGCCAAAAATCCTTACAAATGGCAGCAAACTGTACTGCATGTGTATGATATAACCACTGCATTTCCAATAGTGATTGTCCTTCACAATTGCTTTTTCCCTGCTGAGCATTCTATTTGAACAAAGATAGGAAATCAAAGGTTTTTTAGGGGAAGCTCTCCCTCCTACTAGAGGACTACCACTATTAAAGCAACATGAGACCCATATAATTTCAAAGTTTATATACAATCAAAAGCACACCTGGCAAATAGCACAGATCTTTTCTAGAGGTATCACATTTTACATCAAAAAACACTTTGGAAGGTATTTTATTCCAACGTTGCAAGAGCCATAGTTTGAGTAAACAGACCCATTGGGAAAATAATTATTGTACTCCAACTTCAAGATAATAAGAATATATAATCAGCTACAAAATAAATATCTTGCTACAGCTGATTTTTTATAAACCTCAGTTTCAGAGGAAAAATAAAGCTGACTAAGCTCATACCAAATATTAACAGTATCGTAAAACTTTCCAGTTTCTCACTTCTATGTTTAGAACAAAATTTCCAGTTAAAAAATTAAAAATTATTGGAATTTTTGAAAGGCTGGTAAATTCAGTGTAGTGCTATAGAAATATTTTGCTTACCATTTTTTGAGTTTCTGAGGATATACTAAATATTTTTTTTGCGTTATTTGTACAGGCAATAAATGGTTACCCTTTCAATATTTGGTAGAAATATCTGCAAAGACTAGAAGAACAGAATGTTTGAAAGTTGTTCAAAAACAGTGCAGATGGAAGTTACCTGTGCTAGGTATACACCTACATACTAGAGCTTTTCTCAGGCTTTCTTAACAAGAGAATAAGGGTAGTATCTTCCCATTCTTCTAAAGAAATCAAAAGCACTCACAGCTCTAATTTCATGGAAAATAATTTACAATATTTGGTTAGCTGTCCTTACTAGGCCTATAAATCTACCACCATTTGCCATTATGCAAGAATATTACTTCGGTTCCTCTTCTCCTTACACCTGGATCAGTTCTAATCCTGTCACGGGACACTTTTCTTCATCTAACCACCTTCCTCAGCCAAACCAGGAAGCTGCTGGCACAGACATAAAGCTTGGAATACTCCAATAAGAAAGTTACCAACAAGAGATATTGAAAGACCAGTCTGGGGTAGCCACTGCTCAAATACAAACTTGGAGAATATTGCAAATAACAGATCCAGAAAATGCAAAACAATACCTACAAAAAGTTATATATCCTTCACACTTTCCCTGACCAGGAGCAATCCAATATGCCAACATGTAACTTCTTTTGCTCAGCTTTCCTCTGAGCTCAAACCAAAATTTCCTTTGACTGATATTTCAGTAATGGACAAATGTGTAAGGAACAAAAAAAAAAAAAGATGGAGTTCTTCTAAGATTTTTAGCACCCCTATATGTTACAAACTTGGCTTTGTAAAACTTTTGCAAGCGTTTAGGCAAAATTTAGAGGAAACAGCTCCCCAGTCTCCTCAGAAGAAGCCTGGGTTTGTGGGACACAGAAGAGCTTGTCAGATCAGGTACTGTGGCATGGACACAGTTCTCTTGGTGATATAATACAGCCATAATTTCTACAGTAAACATTGCAGACCAAATACAATCATAGGCAATCCTCTAAACAGTCAGATACTTAGAAGAGTATCACTGAATTTTTTGAAAGAGACAGTTTTGATATCCTAATGATTTATTTGGAGTTTCACATCAATGAAACATAGATTAGATTAAATTATATTAGATTAGATTAACAAAACCAATTTCAAACTACAGCAAACTGTCGCATATGTGTCATGAGATTGCAGCAGAATGTATAGTGAAGAAAAATGCTATTGGCAAACCCGTATTACAAGGAGAATATTCTTACAGATTTTTTTTCTTAATCAAATCAAGCCATTTTTTCTATCTTGGCTGCTTTCCTAGAACCTCTACCAATATCTGCTTAGTGCCACATGAAAATAGCATAGCAGAAAGAGCAGAGATTGACAAAAGAGTTAGCTCAATAGTGGGCCTTTTTAATGTTGACAAGTTGAATAATTTCTCAGGTTCTAATGCTTCAGAGACATGCAGACTGAGAAAAATTTGACACAGAATCATAGAATGACTTGAGTTGAAAGGGACCTTTCAACTCAAGATCATCTAGTTCCAGCCCCCTAGCTTCTTTCATTAGACCAGGTTGCTCAGAGCCATATCCAACCTGGCCTCGAACATATTCAGGGATGGGGCATCCGGAGCTGCTCAGTGTAACTTGTGCTGGTTACCACCCTCACAGGGAAGAATTTCTTGCTAATAGCTAATCTAAATAGGTTAGATAATCATCTCCAGAATGAGATGCAACCAAGATTCAGTTTGGGTAGAAACTGGTGTGTTAGTTGTGTGGGAAAGAAGAGCTGAGAACCTGAGGAAATAAAAGCTGAGGTAATATACTGTTTTTCAGTCTTATACTTGCAATACCATCTTTATTTACATAATTTTACATTTACTCTTTTAAACTTTTTAAAGAGTCCAAAAAAGAAAAAGTTTGGAAAGAGACAAAATATTTTTCCTCAGGACAAATCATACCCTTGTAAAATGTTAGGAAATGTTCAGACATGGAAAGCCAGATATGTCAGGCAGATGGACACATAAAATGAACAAGTTTTGGAAGCCACAAGCCTTTCAGAAATATTTGTTCCAACTTTTATAAGTTGGATAATAAAACTAACACTTTTCCTTACCTTATGCTTCTCATTTGATTTCTTTGTGTTCTCATACCACTACATCTAGAACATTATTACACCTTCAAGGGTTTCTTCCATAGCTTTAAGTCAATATACACCCTTATAGTCCAGTTTTATTGAAGCTTGTTTGCTGATTCAGTGAATTTATAGTGCTAGTTTTTGTATTTGACTATACCACAGCTAAAGGAAAACAGCCTGCTGCCAGCATATTTCAATAACTAGAAGCAGTGCATATGGAAATAGAATATGTAGGTCTTGCAACTGTAATAAACAGTTTCTGAAAGAAAGAGGTCATTTCAGTTCTTATTGAAGGCAACTGGTTCAAGTAGAACATGAAAAAAAAGTTTATCTGCATTGAGACTACACAAATACAACCACGTCATAATTACAGTATATAATATATTAGGATGCCTCTAACATTCCTGTGCTAAAATATGCATGAAAAATGAAATAAAATAGGTCAACTTCTGCATAAAGCACTTCTATCCTCACAAAACCTGAAAGTTAAGGGGACAGTGAAAACTTTAAATGCAATCAGTTAATTCTAACGATTAATTTAAATGTAAAAGAAATCAGATCTGCCCCTTAAACTGCCCACCAATTTCCACTCATTTATATACATTTATTTCTTTTTTGATAAATGTTTCTCTCTCCATTTCTGCATTGTGGGACACCCGCACAACTAGAAGATGAATCTTTTAAATTAGCTTCCTATCTACAGGGAAATAATGAAATGCACACAAAGTGCTTTCAGATTTAAGAAAAGCAAAAAGTAAATAGAGATAATTTAACAATTCTTATTATGATAACCTCAAGAATTTACTTCAAAAATAAATTATTAAATATTTTAACAAACATTTCCTTTTACATGCAAGTATTCGATGACCTTTCCCTAAGTTTTACAATCAACTGATATTATGCCACAACAAAATTAAACAAGAAGAAAGATTTGCATCCCATAATGCTATTTGTATTCAAGTTGGATTTGCAAAAACATGTGAAAAAGAATGAAAAAGGTGTTCAAAAAAATGTTTATTTCTACATCATTGTGCTTTTTCTTTCATCTGTACAGGATCAGCTTTCAGTGCTTATCTATAGGAACTGAAATTAAATCAAGCTTTTAAACTTTTCAAGTCTCAGACTGCTCTTAGGTACCTACATTCAACAAGGCCAAGCAAAAAAATACAAGTAATTGTAATATCAGTTGCAGATACTTAATTAAGTTGCAGTTTACATTTCTTATCTGACTATGCATTAAATCTTTTTTTTAATTCTAATATAATTTAAGATTAAACAAGAAACTGATCTTACTGAAGGGATATATGTTACCTTGAAAAACATCAATTAAGTCCATGCACTTTCACAAAAAATGTTTCATTTTCATTAAATCAGCAGATGTTGCATCACCAAATTTTTAACTGTTTTTTCCTAAGCTTGCTAGGGACTGTAGCTCAGAAGGAGAGGTGCATGCAGAAGTCTATACAAGCAAATTAATCAGAATCTACAGGAGAAAAAGCTTTCTTCTGACCCAGATCCTTTGTCTGGTTTCTGACTAGCAGAGGACACGACCAGGGGCATCACAATCCAGTACTGGCACAGAAGGGCATTGGAGCCTTCTCAAAATATATGTGTCATCAAAGCTTAGTTCCATCTCATAGGTTATAAATTATTCCTTTTAGCAAAACCCATAGACCACTGTTTATCAGATGAAAACACTTTCTCATCAGTACTGATTTAAACTAAATTTGAATGACCCAACTTCAGCCCCTACATACGCTGCAAGGTGGAGAAATGTCTTTAAGGAAAAGCCATGCTTTTATTAAGCCAGCTGGTAGTGTAGGGAAAGGTAAAGATTTGAGGTATACATACAGTCAAGGTAGACCTGCAAATTTTAAGGAGTTAATTTCTACTTATGTTACTTGTGGAAGTGATAATTCAACACTTTCTGTGCAACACAGAAGGGTGACTCAGTGAAGTGGGATCCTTGCAGAAACAGAAATCCAGATGAATTCTGGTGCCATTGATGCCTTCTGGAAGAGAGGTCCTCCACAATAAACACAGTGCCTCATTTTACCGTTTTCAAGGACAACCTAGTTAAAGTTGCAAGCAGACGATTTTAACATAGGAAGGTGGATAACACTCAGGGTTCAGTCAGCCTTCAACCTATTCAGTTTTATCCCTTGTGGCTTAATTTACTTCTTCTCTAATAAAATCTACCTGCCATCTGTGATCCGCTTTGCTTTGAATAGATACTAATATTGTTTCATGGTACTGCCATCTTGGAAAACATGATGGTGCACAGGAACCAATTAAAACATACTTTTCTAAGAATATCATTCAATATGTGATTTTGTTCTTATTAGTTACTCAAGAGGGAAATTGTACAGAAACTATAAGACTAACTGGTCATTTCAGGAAAAGTTTTGTCTATTGCATTTTACATAAGTAGCATAACTGTTTCCATGTGCTGAATGTAAATACAAAGCAAAGCACAACACAAACGGTTAAATGAAATTCATAAGCAAACATGAAATTGGGGTAATCTAACTATATGCTTTACAAGCCAGAGTCGACCTTTCAGTTTTCAAAGACTCCTTCTTCTCCCAACATATACGGAAATCTGTGTGGGGAGGGGGCCAGAGAAATATAACAGTGGTTTTAAATGCTCAGAAAAAAATTCATAGCACATATTTCAGAGTCTTCAACAATATGGTAACTAAGAATTCAGGTAAGAAAAAATTAAATTCTAGATATTTCAAGGTATGTGAGCTCTTTTTTTCCCCCTGTTGTTTTGATTTTTAAAAAGCATTTGCTAATAAACTGTGAAATGGATGTTACATCTTGGCATTGCCATGCTTCAGCTACAATATAAAATATGGATACTGACAGTAAATAATAACTAAATAGCAGTTCAATATTCAAAGATTTAGCCAGGGTTTTGACATCAAACAGTAACTAATCCAATGATTTAAAAATGTAGAATTTAAATTTTTAAAAGTGAAAAATTTTTTTAAAAGAAAAATGGAAAGCCCCTGAGCTGCATGTTCCAAATGCAGAAAATTCTTGGTTCCACACTTGCACCTAGGGAGCGGGGAAGAAGTTCATGTATTACCTCAACTAATTAATGTTTATAGAATCTGTATATGTCAGGAAGTGACCAGTTAATTAGACTGAAAGAAAACGAAGTGGACGTTAAAATGCATTAAGCTGAGTTGAAAATGGTAATATGCCTACTCCCACCCCAACCCCCAATACCATTGTGCAATTTTCTTACTATTTTTCTATTTCCCTTCTGTTGCCTTCATTATAGTTGAGAGTAGTCCAAGGATTCCAGGCTATGAAACAAAGAATTACAACGTTGACATTTGGGAAAGAATATGAGATGATTAGAAGTCCTGAGCAGGGTGGCCTATATGCTTTACTAGCTATTGCTTTGCCCTTTAGCTAAAGTCCAGTACCTAAATCAATGGGACTCTTCTGCTTCTCTTTGAAAAGCACTCCAGACTCTAAAACACCTTGGCTAGGAAGCTTCCTTCTGTTTGTTTCTTTGGGGTGTTTTTCCCTTTCTTATTTTAAACCATGTCTAAATAGCAGTATAGCTTCTTAAGGTCACATTAAAGCTTGCTTTGGCATATATTCCCTGTTCGTATCCTTGAAATATTTGATTAACAGTTATCAAATATTTTTTTTTTTCTGAACTCCATTTCTGTCACTGAAAATCACCATTAATCTCTCTTTTGTTTCAGTATTTTGTTGCTGAATTCCTCTAATAAGGTCACTGCTTTTCTGTTTGCTTCTGATTGCTTGGAATTAATTCCAAGTATTTCTGAAAAAAACTCATCACCACTGGGGGCAAAATCCTGATGCATATGTATTTTCTGCCTAAAATCACCAATCCTTTGCTGTTTTTTTCACCTGGTTAATTCCTGGGTAATTTTCTGTTCACTCTACCACAGATCACAGACTTTAACTTCCTCTTAAAGGCTGTGTCAAGCTTTCACCCATCCTCTCCTCTCTGTATCCAGTGTTTGGTGTTTGTCTCTCAAGGCTGTCAATTGAATGTCTGAAATTATTATCTCCTTCTTACTGAACTTCTCAACATGTTATGCAGCCACTTTTCTTGAGCCATCTGCTACTAGCGTATCTGAAAGTCCTTCCAACACCGCCCTTTAGCCCAATCTTGCTGTTTTATTGCATCTTCAACAGAAAAACATGAAAAATGTTGAACAATATCAATTGCTGTAAAAACCTTAAAAGACATAACATTTCACAGAGGTGTTGCTCAGAAAGATTATTAAGCAGAAGTGTGAATGTGGATGTGGAGGAAGAATAATTCTGCTAAATAAGATGTTTCAAGTATTTTCTCTCTAATTTCCTGAGGAACAGGTACAGGCTAAATTGTACTTGTAAAGTAATTAGAAATTTATGGTAATTAGTTTTTTAATTAACAATAAAACTTGGAGAAAAAAAATTCTTATCATTCCCTCTTCTCTTCTGAATTAATTTTGTTTCAGCTGAGAAATGTGGTGACACACAGGAGATTTTTCCAGTTCAAGACAAGGAGCGGAAGAGGGTCTTCACCTGAGCTAAGATCAATGACCCTGCAAAAACAGTTGATCAATTTTTTCAAATTTCTGTCCATAATATGATATATATCTTTATCTTTACTTCAGTAGCCCAATATTATGCTCTGTTTTCAATTGCTCTGAGACACTTGCATGCAAAGGAACAAGACAGGCATTTCATCAAGGCACGTAACAGACACAGTGGCCATCAGCAGAGGTGTCACTGCTGCTGGCACAAGGATAATTAGAGTGAATGGCCTCTGCAAAATAATAGCTTGTTAGAGTGACAGACCAAGTGCTGGTGAGTGCAAAGCTGGTGATGATGTGCTCACAGTGGGAGCAGGAGCACTACACTGGTGTGCAAACCACTTGCTTTGCAGACTGGTCCTTTGATCTCCAAGAGCTCCCTTTGCTTCTTCCACTCTCACAAATGAAAGGCCAGGGACATATTTAAAAGCTAGCTCTGCTAAGAGAAAGGAGATGCCTTAAGACATCACCACAGAACTATCAATTCCCATAAAACACAAAAACCTCAGCTTTGCCATTTTTGAGAAAAATGGGAGTAGAGAGTCTCCTTATCACTGGTGACCATTGAATCTCATGTCTGTGCGATGAAGCTCCTTGACTGCTTAACCCTTCCCCTCCACCAGCCATTTTCACTGCACAGGCGAAGTGGTCATCAAGCTAGGGCAAGTACCATCCATTGCATCTGGAATGTGGAAAGCTGCCTCCATAATTTCATACAGAACAGTTCAAATCAACTCTTTGACAGACTCTGACAAGGGAATCTTGCCTACACTGAACTGAAATTGCTTGAATATCAACTAAAACATTCCCCTCTTTGAAAATCTATTTACACAGGCTATTTTGAAGATTTGCAGTACCAGGTTCCTCTCCTCAGTTGCCAAGTGTTGTTGAAGTCACCTCTAGTGCACTTAGGATAGAGCTTCTATTTACTCTCAATTGAATTGTTTTCTTCTCTGCTCATTCTTCCTCAAACCCTTTTTCTCTCTGCCCTTTTTAACATAGAACCAGTGTCCTGCCTCAAACCTTTCGCAAAACACAAGAGTGATACTTGTTAGGAGTCTCGCCTCTCTTGTGGAATAAAGAAAGGATAAGCATGTGAAAACATGTTAGCACAGCAGGCAAAGGGATGTGTGATATCATTTCAGGTCTAAAATGAAATTAGTGGTGTGAAGGTTGGCTATGTGAAAAATCTTGTGGAGAAGCTGATTGAAAAAGGAAATTAGCTGTCTTTTTGAGAACATGCGTTATAGTCTGCTGTGTGATCCATGAAGCAGTTAAAAATATAATCAGAGTTGTTACACTCTCCAGAATTAAGAGAACATATTTCCAACAACAACAGGCCAGTGCCTTCAGCAGAGGACAAAAGCAAAACAGCAGGATGTGCACAGTAATGCTCCACTCACACTGTCCAGGCAAAGGGAGAGGCGTTCTTTGCAAGGAGACGAGGTGTCTCATTCTCTTGGTGTGCCTCTGTTTTGAATCTCCTGAGAAAGGCTTGAAACAAACAACAGTGTTGTTGCCTGAGGTTCTGCCCTGCATGAAGGGGAAGTCCACTGACTTGTATAAGAGCAGGAAGCCACTGTGGAATGATCTCTCACCATAAACTTGTTCCTTTCATCCAAAATTTCTCTGTCTCCATTGTTCCCATCAACATAAGATGGTGACAATGTGTCTGGATTTAACCTGCCAGATCATCAATCAGGGTTAAAAAAGGTATAGCCCAGTGGCAGTTATAAACCAGCTTTCTTTCAGCAAAGAGCTAAAAATTACAGTAGTCAACTTTTTAATAAAATCTTCATGAGAACAGCATGGGAGACACATAGATGACTACTCAATAAACTGGACTGTAAAGCTGAAATATTTTGATAAGAGTCAGATGTGCTCCCAGGCCACAAAACAGGGCTGCTCTAACAAGTAGGTTGTTAGAACACAACAAGAGAGAACACACAAAACCTACAGTCTGTCCTTTTCTAGAAATTTTCTGCATTACACAATGCTTTCCAGGTGAATTAACACAATACAACATTGTGTTTTCTTATGTGGAAAAGATTAAATGAAATAACTGAAGACTTGTATTGTTAAAAAAAAAAAAAGCTTAATGACAAAAATTAAGTATGTAAATGTATTTCTACTACCCACTCAGAAAAGCTTTTGTAGAAGTTGATTTAGTCTATGAGCAAGCCCTATCTTCTAATGGACTGTAATATCTTTCTACATCTTTCCAGCAGATGAAAACAAAAAATCACCTGTTGAACATGTTTCTGTCACTTGTAAAGCCATAAAAAGATACAGGATGAAGTAATAAAAATTTGGGATCCTCTTACAGTTTTCTGAAGGAACATCTTACAATCATCCTCCCAATAAGACATGAAATTTTCTGCCCTAATGCCCAAAAGCTCAGATCGGATCAGACAAGCTGCCTGGGACACAACAACAGAGACACAGGTCTTGAAAGAGAGTATTAAGTTCCACCAAATAAGTGCTGTGTTTTAGCCACAGTGGAAAAGCTTAATGAATAGTGGTTACAAGCTAAAGTTAGAGACTTGCCGGCACCTGACTTGGCAGAGCAAGAAGCCAGGGCAGGTCTGATCAAGAGAATTACTGGGGCGTTTCTAACAGCTAAAATGAGCTGAAATATTTCCTGGGTTACTTGGTTTCTTATTCCACTGCATGTTCATTTTCTCCATTTAGAACTGCAGCAAAGATTTAGTTTATTAGTTAATGTTTAGATGTTCAGTGGGCTGAGCACATAAGATGTCATTTTTGGAGGTTGCATCCAGTGCCTTTGAGCACAAAACACCAGCTTTTTGGCATCTTTCCCCTTTGTGCAAAGTAGGGCTGATGGTGCTGTCATACAATTGGAGAAAGCCACAAAATCTGCAGTAGGAAAGTTCTTCACAAGTGTCACCGTTTAGAAATAAAACCACATACAAAAATAATACTGAAAATCCTTAATGTGCCGTTTGATTTATTTCATTTAATGCCACAAATGCAGAAAGACAGGGATGGGAGTGTACCTCTCTGATTTTAAACTACTTGTTTCAGGGATCCTAAGTTTTTGCATTTAACCTAGCTCTGTGTGAAGTAAGCATAATGATAAGACCAAATTTAAATTTAAAAAAAAAGAAAAAGAGGAAGAAAAAGGAAAATCTGGAAGGAAGTATCATTTTAATCGACTTCTTCGGTTTCGGGCTGCTGGCCCTTCATTTTCTATGTGCAATTCCATTAGCCCCACTGCTATTCTCTGGAAGTGGCTGCACTTTCCCTCCAGCTGGCAAGGTGCAAAGGGCTCTGTAGAAGTGGTCTAGGAAGCAACCCGCACCCTCCCTAGAGACCAATTACTTTTGAAATGTGCCTGATCGTTTGCTGCTGCCATCTCCCCCTNAAGAAGCCAGGGCAGGTCTGATCAAGAGAATTACTGGGGCGTTTCTAACAGCTAAAATGAGCTGAAATATTTCCTGGGTTACTTGGTTTCTTATTCCACTGCATGTTCATTTTCTCCATTTAGAACTGCAGCAAAGATTTAGTTTATTAGTTAATGTTTAGATGTTCAGTGGGCTGAGCACATAAGATGTCATTTTTGGAGGTTGCATCCAGTGCCTTTGAGCACAAAACACCAGCTTTTTGGCATCTTTCCCCTTTGTGCAAAGTAGGGCTGATGGTGCTGTCATACAATTGGAGAAAGCCACAAAATCTGCAGTAGGAAAGTTCTTCACAAGTGTCACCGTTTAGAAATAAAACCACACACAAAAATAATACTGAAAATCCTTAATGTGCCTTTTGATTTATTTCATTTAATGCCACAAATGCAGAAAGACAGGGATGGGAGTGTACCTCTCTGATTTTAAACTACTTGTTTCAGGGATCCTAAGTTTTTGCATTTAACCTAGCTCTGTGTGAAGTAAGCATAATGATAAGNACCTGATCAACCCTAATTCTTGCTTTTATTTGAATTAGGGTGCCACCAATCTTGGATCCATGTCAGGGCCCGTGTAATGCCTTTGGGCAACCCTGGGGATTAGATTAGCATTTTGGTGTTCTTCTAAAGCCACATGGTCAGCATTATAAGGATCCCATTAGAGATAAAGGGAGCAGTTACACAAAGCCTAAGAAATATAAGGGCCAGAGGAGGTTGATGTAATTGGCTGATATTAGAAAGTGCTTTAATTGATGAAAGCATACTGTAGTTACTACCCCTTTTTTATAGTTTAACATGCCTCTTAATTACATTCTCAGTTGTTCGTTTACACTGAGCATGTCTTTCAGGACTGCCAAACTCTTCAGGGAAAATTAGGCAAGTATGCTGTTGTAGGTTGGCCAGCCTCACAATTCAAACTCCATTATTGGCTGATAGAAGTAGTCTAACCAGAAAAAAAAAAAAAAAAGTTGCCTAATCAAACAGTCCCAGAAATGAGAGGATGAAGAAAAATGAATAATTGTCAAATTGGGGATCATCAGACAGACCACCTATGCTTAAGTGATTTTTGAAAAATACAGGTATATATATTTCCAGTGTCAAGGAAAGGCATTTTCCAGCAGTTTGGAAAGTGAGGCTGCCTCAGCTCAGAAGGGCAGATCTTGGCAACGGTACATCCACTTTGGAGTACAATGATTACCTGAATTTCTGTTCCTGACCCATTCAGCCCACCTGAGATATATGAGAGTTTGCTATGCATTTTGTATCCCTACACTATTATTTAATTGTTGAGCTTCCTTAATACATGTGAGAATTTGATGCCAGAGTAATCTCTTATTGCCAGGACACACTCCAAGTTTTACTTTTCTTACTCTTCCTGTCAACATTCCTGGTCTCAGGAAAAGAAGGATTTACACTTAGAGGAAAAAGCCAAAACCTTTTACAGAACCCTGAGCATTACTATCCATGTTATGATTAGATTTAAATAAAGATCAGAAAATAAAAATTTCTTCAACTTTAGAACCACTGTGTTCATTACCATTAGTATGCGGGACTCAAGCTGCTTGCTCATTTACGGCTTTCATAGTAGGGCACAGCTAAACAAAGCAATATTTTCCAATTATTAGAGATAATCAAAACACTGATTTTCAAATTATAACTACGTAACTACAGGAAAAAAAATCTAGAAAACAGGTAAGCATATGTTAAGGCCTGCATGTTCTGTTGTATTAAAATTGTTTCTGAAGAAATATTTGTAAGATGAAACATCCTATGTTTGCAAAATTGCTCATACAGAATTAGGACTTCTGGTCATACCCATGAAACAGTATCTCTGCTTGGTATCCACTACACTTACCAACATAACACCAAAGAAAGTAACTGTAATTTCCTATATTAATTTAGTCACCAATTTGGTTATTGGGTTAATACAAAATATTAAGAGTAAGGAAAACAAAGATATCTCCTTTTAAAACTGCTTTCAAATCAATCTCTGTCTTCATGGCTAGGGTAGGACCTGAAGAAACAATAATTTCTAAGTGTTTTACAGATTCATCAAAGCAACAACAATGGTACTCCACAGAGGAGTTCTTGGAAGAGATTTAGTAGCTCTACAGTGCTATTCTTCTAGATAAATAGATAAATTCACCAGCTCATGAGCCTTATCTGCATTGTAAGTTCCTTCTGGCTTTAAGAAGTTTCATTTTGAATTCCCAATATCTGAATTAATTGCAGGTGTCTGCTTCCAGTAAGATTACAGTCTTTAAATTATACATGTCAGTGCATCACTTAAACTGTGTCACTTCCTGTTAAATTTCTTTTCACTGTAAGTTTGTGTAACAAAATGTGACATGATAGAAGTGTGCTGGTGTAGTGCAGTACCTCAAAAATAAATATAAAGCTTTAAGATATTAAATTCTACTGATCTTTTGAGTTGTCTTTGGATGATTAACATGTGTAGATAATAGTTTAGTGGGAAAGGTTTTAAGTAATAGCTGATGGTGAAAAGCTGTTGACCCTGAAGTTGTCACAATTCTGCTGTGAAGTGAAAACACCAAAAAAATGTACGCTTTAATAATGATCAGAATACCTGCTTGCCCACACAATACACAAAATACTAAATTGGAAGGGTCATGACACTTAAATAGAGAAACAGAGAAAAATAGAAAGTGCTCCAACCAGATGGCATCCATCAGAGTTAAGCTGTGGCGTAGATACTTGTGTGTTGCAGTGCCTAAGTCCACATTACACCCCCCGTGTTACTAGGAAATGGTCTCTCCCCACACCACTGTGCCAGAAAGTTCTCCCTTCATCTGGACCCCACTGGCCCCTGGTCCTCTCCTCCTCCTTCCCTTCTCCCACTGGCCCCTGTTATGTCACTCAGCCTTGCCTCTGCCCCCTGGCCCTCAGACTATTGGCTTCTGATGCTCTGCTCACCCCTTGGACTCTCCGGGATAAAACCACGCACGGCTTTTTGTTCTGTGTTCTTTGCCTCTATTCCCTTCGAGTGCGTTTGTTCCCTGTCCATGGTGTGGATCAAATAAACGCCTTGGAATTGCATGCAAAGAATCCCTTCTGCCTCTTCATCTCCAGTTTGTGCATAGACTGTGTGTGTGAGCGACTGCTCTGCCTGCAAGGGTGAGATTGTGTGCACGCGTGGGTGCTGGCAGAGTGCCGCCAAAGCATCTCCATGAGGGACACTGTGGAAAGAACACGGCATCGATCCATCAACTTCACCACCACACCACTTGTCTTAAATAACTTTCTATCCCAGATAGTGTCTCCCTCAGTGATTTGTACTGAGCCAGAACCAATATTACCATAAAGAGACTTATAAATATGCTGTAATTGCAATTGGATCTCTGGGATGCAAAGAATTGAATTCCTGTCTTGACTGAACCATGTGACTTCAATAACACAGTAAGACCTGTGAACAAATGTTGCATAAAAGGTAATCCTCAATCACTTAGGAACTGTGGTGTTATGAAAGACTTAATTTTTACTCTGCCTGGTACAGGAAATAACCACTAATCACTTCAACCTTTATACTTAATTTTGGAAATACGGGAATTACGATACTAATTGGGCACCAGTTTGTGCAGGTTTTGCCTCTGCAGAATCCTTAGCTAGAAAACTTTTCAGCATTACACAGGATAAAACATGAAATCTATTGTTCTAGCTACAGTAATGCTGTTCTATTTAATATAGAAATATAAGTATCTTTAGTCATAAAAGAGAAAATTATCTGCAGTTATTCCACTCATCTACCCTATAGACACACTTTTCCTGGAAAGCTGTGTCTGGTCCTGATTGAAAATTAATAAAAGAGCTAAGCTGAACTGAACTCAAGATTGTAGTAGTCTTTTGTTGTCTTTCAACATGGAGGCACTATCAATCTACTCATTATCTCTCCTGTAGATCTCACCTTGCCACACAGCAGCTGTCAGCATGAACAGTGAATGCATTCCCACTTAGGCAACAAATATGGTTAGATATCCATGAACAGACACATCTCTAATATCTTATCCAGCAGCTAAAGCCTCTGCATTTAGCCAGGTTCTCAAATGAGCTGTTACTTCCTTTTTCCATTAAAATTACTCTGTTTTCTCCGTAAACTGATACTCAGCTGCTCTCCTCCCCTTACTGTCTATAGTCTTCAAAAAACTGCCAGTCTAGTGTTTGCACTTTTCACACCACAAAGTGGAGCAAGCTCAAATTCTTCCAGAAGTTACAGTCCACGCAGGAACATAGAGAACTATTAATGGAACAGATCTGGTCTGGTAGGGGTGTTTTGATAAACACAGTCACCACAGTCACCACATCTCAAGATAATGTTTATCTTGACAAGTAAGAGGATCCTGCTTCTCTCATCCTAAAGGAAATATGAATCTCATGGATTTTGGTTTAAACAGAAAAAATGAGGCAGTCAAGAATCAGAGGTGCCTAATGCAGAAAATGCAGAATTACGAAAAGAGACTAAAACCAGAAAACACCTAGTCTGACGACTGAAGAAGCCTTGAAACCATAACGTCTTGGGGACCAACTCCAGTGAAGTTTGTGGAGAAAGGTAGAGCAAAAGAACTCATGATGTTGCACATTTTGGATGCATTCATCTTATCATTCATGTTACCCAGATGCCTGATCATCTCTCCTGTTTGTTGAATTAAATCTTCACAGCAACATCTAAGCTAAAGTCAACATGTACTTACTTTGTGACCCTTGAATCCACATAAATCATAAGCAGCCCTCCCACAAACTGGGCACCAAAACGATTTTGACAGACCATAACAACATTTTCTCTGTAAGGATAATGATGTGGACTCTGTAATTATCAGGAGACTGGGATTTAATCTGTAAAACAAGTAGCTTCAGTACTATAACAAATCTCAGACCTGAGAGAAAACAGTTAGCTTATTATGCTTGCAGTTCCTGTGGTGTTTTGTGAGTCAAACACAAAGCCTCCTTCTCTGATGTTCAACAATACATAGCTTTCAAACGAAAATATACGAGCTTTGAAATGTACCTGCTCTGTACCCAGGTTCTAGCTACATATTTGGACGATATTAGATCCCTCTATTAATTTTTTAGGATATCCTACATATCCATGGAGGATATTAGATCCCTCCATTACTTTTTTATTCGGCAGTCTTTGACAGTGGGCAGGTAGTCAAGTATGTAGTTCAACAACATCCAAACATCCTGACAGAAAAGTACAGCTCTTTCCTCTATGGGTAATCGTCACCAAAAGAGCTGACTTCTCCAGAAAAGGCTCAAAGAAAAAGTAAAATAGCAAGGTCATGGCAAAGGCCACAGGTGTGGGAGGCCTAGAAGCAATCCAAACAAAAAACCTAACAAAAGAAGTTTTAATCTATCTACAGATTAGTATTTGCAAAACTTCAGCCACAGATATTGCCCTCTAATCAGAAGTTTACATTACAGATAAGTAAAATATTTGGCTGAACCACTTTATAGATATTTTTCTTTATATTTACCAAGGGAGAAATTTAATGAGAATTTGATTCAAAATGCTTCACAGTTAAGTAGAAAATGATAGATGTCTCATAAGTAGATAAAGCATGGAGGTGAAACAGAACTGGAATAAAATTACTGTAATTTGTTTAGTCATTTTGGAAACTTGTCTGCAGCTCTTCAGCAAATTAGACTTGCTCACTTTATGAGTCCTCTCACCCTTTGGTGAACCCATCTTTGAAGTTCCAATATTAAAATTAGCTCAGAATCATGAGGGAGGGTTTTTTTTAATATATGGATCTGACACTGCTCTCAAAAGTGCTGTCTACTATGTTCTAGAAAAACTAACTTACTGGAGAAGTTACCAACTCTACTCACAGGAAAACTATTAAATAATTCAGGTATAGTGGTGGTACACTTCTATGTATGTATTTTTCATTTCAACAATCCTTGTAGCCATCTCATTTATTAGATTGAGATGAGCTACCATCGTGTTTCTCTTTCACATGCCTAAATCTACGGTCTTTCACATCAAGCTTACATCGTCCTTAGTTCCCATAAATTCCCCAAGTCGAATTTATGCCAGTAAGTAGACATTCAGAGATCTGCTTATATTAATGATTCCTTAGCTATAAATGGATAAGGCCTGTATATGTGTTCTGACTTTTGGAAAAAACTCACATTTAATAGTCAGACCCAAACTTTGCATATCATGCCTGATTTTTATCTATCTTTTACCAACATATATGGAGAAACTGACAGGCCTGGAGGAAAAGTCTCTCTGACCCTAAATAGGTAAGTTAAAACTAGTCTAGACAAAAACAATTTGTCCAAATTAAAAACTTTATGCATATATATATGTACATATTTATATTTATACAATATTTAAATGTGATGGAATGCTTTCTGAGAATGCCAAAATTGCATTTGGAGAAAGTTCAATAAGGACATTCAGGGGACTCTTCATTTTAGTGTATTAAGCTTAATGCAAGCAAAACTTCAGTCATGTCATCAAAATCATTTAATACTTATCTGCTGATGGCTTGTTGGTGGTCTTCAACCGGCTCACATCTTACCAAAATAAGGCTGTCTTACATGTGCATCAATTTGTCCATCTTGTCAAAGACAGTAGTTTGGTTATTTTTTCACTGTAGTTGTAGCTTCACTCTAAGTAAGGCTGTCTAGGCTGTGCAGTTTCTGCTTTACTTCTTTCTTGAGTGGCTGGGGAATTATTTCATGTGGTCAGTATAGAACACTGCAATTATGAGCCTTATATTGCTCAACAGCTCTAAAAGCTTTGAATGTTCTCCTCTGAATTTGCTGTATGACAACATTTAAAGGGATTTTGTTTGTGATTTATTGTTGACAGATACAAAGCAGGAAAATCCTCTGAAGGGCTGTTTTATGTGTTATCTTAGCCTTAGATCTGTACCCCATAGCCAGCCCAAGGTGCCCAGGGGCTCCTGCACACATCTCAGTCTAGCCACTGGGCAAGCAAGAGTCAGTTTGGAGATCCTGCATCAGAGCTAGCAGGCCCTCCCTACAAACAAATCACACCAAATTAAATTAATGGAGTTGCAGTTTCCAAGCTGGAACTAGGGAAGAGAGACTGGGAGCTGACAAACTTGTGAGCAATTGTGTTAAACTAGCCAAACTTGCCAACAGGATAGATAAACAGGCCATGGCTAATCAAGGACAGGATGGCATCTCTAATCTTCTGTTAGGTTTTAGGGGTCTGAAAAACAGAGCAGCTATCACTCTTTTCAATTCAAATAAATTACAAAGTCCTCTTACTTCTGACTCCTTT
>VYXC01003805.1:103555-160066 GCA_013397175.1 Platysteira castanea | reverse complement strand
TTTTTTTTTTTTTTAGCTACAGTGATTGCAGTGAGGGATCACATTTGGACTTTATTCCATTTGCAGCCTTAAAGTATTCCTGAGAGGTGAGAATAGGGTCTTGTATTTAAAGATCATTAATGCACCAGAATAAATGCTGAGAAACATAGTGATGTTTGGTTTATGTGGAGCTTTGGAGCACTTCACTGACAAAAACAACAACAAAAAGGAGTGCTGTAGAAAGTGGGAAAAGTGTTGAAAATAGCACTTTCTATGTCTGAGGTGCCTACATCTGCTGTACATCATATCCTCAAACCCTTTTCCCAGCTGCTGGAGTTGGCAAGAGAAGAATAATTTGGGGGAATAAAAATCTGAAAAGGCAAGAAGTAAAGCAAGGTCTGAATCTCTCCGCTTCAAGGGAAACAATCCTCATAATATAATGAATCAACTTTACCAACAATATGCTTTCCCAGTGAGGAAATACTAAGCTTTCTCAAAAACAATCACTTTTTTGGTAAAATTCTGCTAGGTTAAATAGAGCTCTGTACCAAAGTACACCAGTACTTTGTATTCCTCCCAGTATTTTCATTTAAAAGGGAGTTGCTGTGCAAAATAATGTCCTTGTCTGTCCCTTCCTCATACAAACCTCAAATCAAATTTAATAAAGCTAGTTTGATACAATGCCAGCCTACACTTGGTTTACCCTTGGTCGACTTTAATAGGGTCAAAAATATTTTCGCTTTGGCAGTGTACGCATTAATCATTTTTCCAGAGGATTTAGAAAATTGGAAGAGACAAGGCCAAGCAAAATTTTAAATTAATTGGGCCTACCCCAGCATTCAGGAGGTCACCTTGTGTCAGTTGTCCCACATTTTCCAGGTCACAAAGTTCCAGTGTATCCTAAGCTGCCATGAGGAGAGATCCGTGCTGTGGGCACACAAAGGTGAAAGAATTTTTCCCAGAAAGTGCGAATTTTCCTACAGGCAACCACAATGATTCCAGCTTCCAGACTGTCACCAGACACCAACCACTTAAATAATACATACTCGACTGATGCCTGTACTTGGTGCATTTTCTAATCAAGTAGTCAGGAAAATTTGCAAACATTCTGTCATTTACCATAAATCTGCTGCCTGCTTGCTACTACAGGGTAATTAATTTTAGTGCTGCTCAGAATTCTTAATTTCAGCTGGGAAATCTATCTTCACAATCGTTGTTTTCACTCTCCCTTCTGTTTTGTTTGATTGGTTGGTTGGGTTTTGGTTGGTTTTTTGGGTTTTGTGGTCATTGTTTTGCTTGTTCCCCAGTACTCTTGCTAGGGGTTTGAACATCAAAAAACTATTCGTACAATGGAGATACTGTTTGTGGCAACGTTAATATGCTATTCCAGTGTGACACAAATAACTGTTTCGACATTTCTGACTGTTATCTGCGGTAATGCCCTCAGTATCTGGCTGACTGGCCAGATACAGCTGTCAATGCTAAAGGAGGGAAGCAAGTGAAAGACTTCTTTAGAGATGTAATTAATTTATTAGGTTCTAAAAGGCCTTACTGTGTGATAAGGACTGCGTATACCTTTTAGTTCACAGTTTTATTTTGAAAAGCAGTGTCACAAACTAAGTGCTGAAAATAACTACAGGCAAGGAGTTATGTTAAATGGTTTATCATCTGTTAAACACTCTTAGTATTTAACCCATAGCATTAATGGGCTTTTTGGCACAGGAAAAAAAATTATATCTTGCAGATTTATTTGCAAACCTTGAAGTTTTGAGAAGACTGGAAAGGAAATATCTGTAATTATTGCTTACAATTCTGCAGACATGAGGAATATTGATTTTTGAAGAGGTTTACCCTCATTTGCAAAGTAAACTTGGACTTGCAACAATAAGTATTTAAGGTGTTCAGTCCTGGTCCTATCTGAGTGGTGGCCACTGTGACCAGAAAAATTGTGTGGCTGGTGGGTTTTCAGTGAAACTATCCATTCCAGTCAGGGCTTTGAAATAGTCATACTGTCCACCTTGCAGTCTAATGTGGCATGTAAATTTCTTTATTTCCACTTTAAAATTGCATTAAATAATAATGTTCAACAGGAGGATTAAATAATAAAAAACAAAGAAATTGACATTAAAGTAAAAAAACAGTGTAAACATGACTTAAAAAAGATTAGGTACAGTTAAATATTTCAGGATGTTTGTGGCTAACTTCATCTAAACAATACTGATAGTTTTCTGTGGATGATTCTGTCTCCAATTGTTCCCACGTCTCTTTAGGTCAGCCCAAAATGAGGTTGATACTTGTTTTGTAAGAGCTGTAACCATTTGATACCAAGCTGACTGTTTTCCTGTGACTCAGGAATAACTTAGTTTTAGTATCAATGAAACTAACTGCTGGTGAGTGGCACAGTGCCAGCATTAAGCATTTAAAAGCAAAAAAAAAAAAGGAGGAAAATTTGAAATCTGATTAAGTTTGCTTCCACATAGGCATTTATGAGAAAAGGAAAGATTATGGACATGTAGTGAGCAACAGCATAAAAACACCTATTAGAAAAATGTTAAAAAGAGGATTCTACACATGAGAAGAATGTTCCACAATAACACAGCATAAAATGACCACCTATTCTTTCTCACCAGTTTCCTGCATGAATTAAAATATATTTAGCCCTGAAAAAAATAATAGTACTAAACTACTTTGTAGTTATATTTGAATTTGGATCTGGTGCATCTGTGGTGTATCAGTGTGATGTCCATTTCTTTTTTTCAACTGCTATATTGGAGCCTAAAATTGACATTACAATTTTTTAAGAAACATCCAAAAATATGCCCATCAACATCAAGAACCTACTTGATAGGACCTATGTGGGACATTTGAAAATATAAATTGGCAGAAAGCTCTAATCATATCTATTTTGTAGACTATTAAAACAACATGCTGATGAAACCTGTCATGCAGCTGGGATCTTCTCTTTAATTCTGCAATATTTTTTTTTTACAAAATAGAGGCTTAAACTTTAAAAGGGCAGATCATGCATGTGAAAAATAATGCAAACACTATGACACTAAGCAAGGAACAAAATAACATGCAAGCCTGTTAATTAATCATTACAAAGTACTGAATTGCAGCACTAAATGAGCAGTGGTTTTGGTGTCATAAAATATTATGGGATTATGTCTCATGCAGAGATGAGGTACTATGGTTTAAATGTACACATGTAGAATAAATATATATAAAATATCTCAACATACATGTTTCCAAATGATGCTATTAGTGATGTATGACATTACTCATGTTACTCCCTTTGCAATGAAAAACACTTTAATTTATTTCAGGGTATTTTTCTTAAGAGCAGCACTTTGCTGCTCATCATTATATTTTGACAGCAAACTGAATTCTTGTTCACAAGTATAGGATTTGTTTAGCTCCAGGCATCTGTGTTTGGATTATGAGAATGCTGATTGGTTCACTGCCAGGGGCACAAAAAGGTCAAACTGTCCTCTTTTAAAGGCTCTCTTTTTCCTTTCCCCCCACCCATTTTTCTTTTTTTTTTTTTTTCCTTGCCTGAGAGTTTGGCTCATTAATCAGAGTTAAAAGAAAGGGGAAAAGGCAGTGACTTGAAATCATTTGATTCTTTTTCAAGGGGTATTTTAAAAAGCAGAACTCAATGTTAGTGTTAGAGGTTGAGTAGATGTTTGTATGGATCATACTGACATAGTTCTGACAGGTGACCTGAAACCTTTCAAACTGACATCTGTCACAGAGACAGACAGAGGGTTTTTAGCCTCAGAGCCTGTTTTCATGACATTTCATTTTTCATCAGATTTTGAGAGAAGAGGGAAAAAAAGAAGATGAACTTGAAAAAATCTTGCCAGGGGCAGAAAATGAGATCAGGTTTTGTGCAGCTGTCTAACTCACCTTTAAAGGTTAGAGGTCCAGGCAAAGTGAAGAAAAAGGTCTCATTTTGATGTTATTAGCTAAAAGGACAGATTACTTCTTTAAGTCTATTTCTACAGTTGCATAGCCAGTATAGGACATTATAGAGGTGTAGGTAGTTAAGGATGGCTTGGGTTAGCTATTGCAAACCCTGATTTTCAGCATTTACTTGCTCTTTGCACTGAGCTCAAACTTAGGGCACAAGTTTAACTCCTATAAGCATTTAAGCTGAAAACTTCAAATCTCTACCATATGGAAAATACTACATGATAAAATATTAATCAATATTTAGCTTCTGATTACATTTTATTCAAATCTCTTTTAGGAAACTGTGACTTCTGTTTTAAACTAAAAATCAATGAACATACAGACATCTGCAACACAGGCACCATAATGAGAGTGTACTTTTAATTTAAATTTTACTGAGTTCACCCATGAGACAGATTGAACTAACCAGAAATTTTCTTTCCTTGCATTTTCCAGTGGTCACCATGGCCCTTCTGTATTGGAAGAGGAAGCTCAACCCATCAGAAATGCCAGCTATTTCCACACCTGCCACTGTAAGACCTCCAGATTGAAATTACCGCCTTGGCCAGCTTTCCTCTGGCACATTGAGATCGAGAGGTAACAAAGATCAGCCTTTGGTATGTGCAAACACACCTGACATTAATTGTCAGCTATCTTTCATAAAGGTATTCACTCAGATTCATTAAGCCCATCATAATTCTGAAATTCTGAAACACTCCTAGCCACTGAAAAGGAGACGATAAAATCCACATATCGGGCTACAAGTGGGCAGCCAGTGACGGTCCTGTTCTACCAGAGATTTACCAGCTGGGTCACTGAGGTGAAGCAGGAAACCTGTAATACCTGTGTCATTTTGTGGTTGTAACTACCAGTAAAAATGAACTGAACATTTTCCAACACACCTGTAACACTGTGGTGGAAGCAGTGGCAGGAAAGACTGAGGATTCTGGCTCTTGTCTTTGCTTTTCTTTCTCTTGACAAGAGGAGGAAGGAAAATGGAACTAGCATTAATTGTACCTCAGCTGATCTGGAAAGACATCTTCAGAACATTATTAGTGTTAGCCATTTGTGGGCTGACAGCCAGCTATGTGGGCTTCAGCAACAAAAACTTGCCCAAAATTCATCAGGCTTGTGCTACAGTCTTGAGATTTCAGGATGCATTTCCAAAAATTATTAATTTTTGCTTAAGAAGAAAGAGAGCTGAGTGATGTTTTTCTTATGTATTCAATTCTACAGAAGTTTAAGAAACTGCATGAACTGAAATTTTTCATTATTACTGCCTTTTTTTGGCAGTTAAGATGTAAGACTAAATACCAAAAGCAGTATTTTCACGCACTATTAATTACAGAAGACACAGTTTTTAACTTCTGAGGAAATTACTGGTGCCTCCATTACTTTGAACGGCCAAAAAATCTTGAGAATAGCTCAAGAGTTATGCCATAATCAAATATACAACATCAACATAATTGCAAATGGGACAAAGCATCCCACACCAATAAACACTGGTTTGCATGTACCCTATCACTCTGACATTAGTTCTTCTCTCTCCTAAACACTGCTTACCGTACTTCCTTTGCTGCTGTTTATTGTAATAAATAAATTGCAAGCAGCTATCGTAGAGTGTCAGTGGTGCTCATAGGTACCATTTGAATAAATTTTCTGACACACCCCAACATTTAACAATTTAGATTAAAGAAATTTGACAAATAACATAAAGGTACAAAACATTATTTTTTTCCTTTGAGAAATAAACTAGTTGTGAATCTGTCCACTGGTCTTTCAAGGAACTCCTTCCTTTTTCCCTTTTTGATAAAAAAAATAAAAGTGGGCAACTACTGTCATTGTAGTATAACATTCTTCATTTAAGATATATTCAATCCATACAAATAATCTGAGTATTAGTGTTCTGCCTTATCAGATCCTTGGACTTTCTTTTCTGCTTTTTGAATGTATGGCCTAGTCTGATCAAATGTGAATTCACATAATCCTTTTTCTCTATTTTGTGTTAGAGGTATTGCTAGATATTGCAGGGATATATCTAGTAAAAATCCTTCCTTAGCCAACTCAATACCAGGGAACATTAGGCTGTATTTTATTTATATATACTAAACAATAAATTAATTCAGACACTATGCTAGGCTATGTCTGCAGAGATAGTAAGTCTGTGGAGGGAGCTATAGAAGAGATGCAGAAGAGCTGCATCTCCAGAGTGTCGAGTTTGAACTCCCCATGTATTTTCACAGCTGTTTTATTAGTGCTGTAACTTCAAAATCGTCCTTGAGGAGGTAATCCTTAGCCAAGTCTGCTGCTGCCAGGGACAGAACCTGTGTCAAGCACAAGTTAATGGTATTGTAGAAAACCATCAAGGACATACAGCCTCAATGAAATTCCCTTTAGTATCTGTGCAGGAGCACAGGTCTGTAGGAAAACTCTCTTACACTTGCTGGACAAGAATAATTCAGACTCAGCTATGCAGAAGATACTTAAGTGCTTTGCAAAACATGTAAAGCACAAGAATTACAAGGCAGGAAAAATAGGCCATATGGAAAGATGGAGAAGATTGAAAAAATCAGATACTATTTTCATGGAAGAAGTGTGCCTCTGGCTTCATATTGGCTGTGGTTGTGCAGTTTCGCATGTCTCAATAGAAATCACTCGAGGTTAAGAAAAATATCAGTGGAAAAGGCAATAGAGTTTGGAGGTTAAAAGCTACAATTCTGAAACCCTAGGTTATTTTCTTTCACAGGAGAGGAGAATACCAATCTTAGAAGTCCAAGGTGATCATACAGAGACTTTGAGTAGTAGCAAGTGAGCTAAACCCATCAAAAAGGAATGAACTAAATGCTGGGAGAATAAAGAAGGAGTCATAGGTGGCTGAGAAAATCACCATCTGGTATTTCCAGTGCAAAAGGATCTCTGCCATTTTCAGCAAATGCAGTAGAAAATGGGGCATGGGTAAGGTGTTTAGTGCAATATAATGTATTTGAATCACTATTAGTTATTACTCTAGTTCAGAAATTAAAAAAATAAATGTGTATTCAGAACAAAACTGGTGCTAGACATTAAATACACAAGAATACTGTAGTTATGCATGTTGCTTTCCATTCCTCTAGAGGGTATTTTACTCTTATGATATTGCCTTTCAAAGGGCCTGGATTGTTTCAGCTTCTACTGAGGTTAGTTAAAAAATCTGAGTATTCAACAACTCTGAAAAAGCAAATGTTTTTACTGAAGATGAAGAGCCATTTCCATCATCATAAAGCATTCAAATCATGCTATCACATGAAACAGTCAAGAAATTTCTCTTCCCACCCTTTTCCTGTATTTTCCCCATATGAAAATGTGGTGAAGGAAATTTGCCCTTGTCTTGGTTTGGTGATTCTTTATGTGGTAACAGGAATTCAGAAGCACCAAAACTTCTTTATGTGGTAACAGGAAACAGAATTGTCAAAAATAAGATAGTTAATGATAAGATAGGTGTTAACATTCATTTAACATCTATGTCTACCTGTAGAGTTCAACATTAATAAGACAGATAGATAGGGAAAAGGGATATACAAGATATACTCTTCATGCTGGAGAAGCAAGCACAGTTTATGTTTGTATTATTAGCTTTTTCATGTAAGTTGCACATTGATGGTAAACATGGGAACTGGAGATGAGTAATGAACCTCCATTTCTCATCCTTCTGAGGAAACATCAGCTCTCTGATGCGCTTTGATACCTTTGGCTGCTCTCGCTCAGAACAGCTTTAGATTTTTTTCTGGTGCATAGCACATTACGGGAAAGATTTTAGAGAAGATTTGCAGAGTTAATTGTAAAAATATGAGCTGAATATGAGCATTCTGAAACTTCTAACTTCAAAGTTTAATACACAACTTGAAAGTTTGACCTTATAGTTAATTTTGGTCAATATTCAGTGGAGAATCTTGCATTTCTGGATGTGAAAGCCCTCAGAGAAAGGTTGAACACAATTTTTCCTAGAATTATTCACTTGTACCTAAAGTCTGAGACCAATAGTTAATAAAAATTTATGACAACTCAAGCTCCCAAATTATTAGTTCACTCAAAACAAATTTTCTACAATAAATCTGTTTCTGGGTCTTACTTGTAGATGCACAACAGTTCATAAATGCCAAATATGAAAAATTATTTCTATAAAATAAATTTTTCTCCTTTTTTTTTTTTTTTTTTTTTTTGGCATGGCTAGGTCATGCCAAATATGCAGATATTTCTAAAAATTACTCCAGGAAACAGGAGAAGTAGTCTCTTGGTTTCCTGACTTTTGTTTGCTACTTATTCTCTCCTTTACAAAAGTTTGCTATTTTCTATGAACATTTCCCTAAGCTTAGGCAGGAACAGACCTTCTTAAAAACAATTTTTTGCATTAGCAGTGGCAGTGCACTATTTCAAGAGATGTTGCTCGATTCATAATGCAATTATATTCAATATATTATATATCATTCATAATACAAATTCATATTCTCAAGGACTTAAAATGACCATGGGAGAACTGCAGTACTCCCATACTGTGATATTTTTAAGGTGATTATTATTCTGTTCATTAGTAGAAAGATACAGCATTCACTACCTGAACTTCACTGGAAGGAAAAACTTCTGCAGTCTTGCAAGTTTTTGGATAAAATCTTGAAGACAGGCTATCAAGACATGATCCTGAATAAAAAAAGTAAAAAAAGAAAGGTGGCTATAGAGTTAAAATGCAAAGTGTCTTGACACAAAATTCAAAGTATAGTCTACATCAGAAATCTCTTAAATTAAACTCAGTCCTTGTCAACTCTCATACCCAGAGTGTGAGATTCACCTCTTGGTCTTCACAGACAACTACTCCACTACAGCGTATACATATATTTGTATGCCTAGCCTCTCTGAGAGACATACACCTTGATCTAATCAGGATTTAGTTCAGTTATGGTGACCAAGAGTCTTTAGCAAATATTTTTTATGCTGATCAGGTGATGTACAACAATTCTGGATCTTATTTCCCAAAAACACTGGGAGTTTGAGACTTTCTTCTGCTCCCTCCTTTAGATAGGAAGCAGAATCAGATACATAACACTTCCTCAGAAAAAAAAAAGAAAATACGTGTTTCTGAAAAAAAACCCTGAGACCGCACGATGTCAACCAAAAAGTCAAATAGATAATGTGGGGGTATGTATATATAACAAAAACTGACGTCTCTTACAGAAAAGGCCTCTCTTACAGAAACAACATTCAACCGTGAAGCATTCAACTGGCATGGAGCATCTGAGAGAGCAATACAGCTGTTAAGATCATCAAGATAAAGCCCACCTGAAACATTTCCTTTAACACTTTGTCTAATATCTGTAGACCTCTGCATGCTGTTTCTCTCACACAGGTGTGTTAATACAGATGGAATTTATCATAAGTAGAGAGTATATTAAGTGCAACAGGAATAAATCTGGGTTACCTTTTAACAGGAATTGAATTAATAAGTAACTTAAATAGAAAAGCCTATTGAAGATTTCTTTTAAATCCATTGGGCAAGGTGTTGCTGATATGATGCAGAAGCTGAAAATTCTTTGAGCTAGTATTTTGGGATATACGCAGAAGTATCAATCAGCTGATAATTATGAGATGTGTGGGTTCACAGATGGAGCCACCCACGAGAGTCGCTCGCTTACCCTCCCCTACCACAGCTGAACAAAAGGAGGGAAAAGAGGAAAAAGGGTTAATGGAGGCTTAATGGGTGAGATAAGGAGAGCAGGAGAAACATTTTAAGGGCAAAACAGGCTCAGCCTTGGCTTCTAAGTAAAATTTATTGCTAGCAGAATCAGAGGAGGGTAATGAGAAGTAAAATAANCCCCATGGGCCCATGGCTGCAGGGGCACAGCTGCTTCACCATGGGCTGCACCACGGCCTGCAGAGGAACCTCAGCTCTGGCGTGTGGAGCACCTCCTCCCCCTCCTTCTCCACTCACCTTGGTGTCGCCATGTTGTTTTCCCTCCCGTTCTCACCTCCTCCTTCTCTCTGACTAGAAGCAAAAACCTCTCACTTTGTTTTGATTTTCTTCTTAAATATGTGATCACAGAGCCTCTCTCACTGGCCCAGTTCTGGCCAGCAGCGTGTCCATCTTCAGAGCCCTCAGCCACTGGCTCTGCCGGACATGGTGGGAAGCTCCCAGCAGCTTCTCACAGGAGCCACCTTTGCGGCCCCCTGCTACCCAAAACCAGGCCATGACAAACCAATACAATGGGAAATGAACACCTCCACTAATGTATAATTGTCACCAGTTAGCCACCACCAGTTAGTTGCCGGGCTGAATTGGCAATTTTTCTTCTTTTTGTTTTGGTTTGGGATTTTTTTCTGAAAATGTGTGCTATCAAGGAGGATGGCAAAATCCTTGGAGAAGTTGTTGTGTACTCTCTCACAGGTTGTGCTATCTCTCAAATACAGATCAGAGACAATGGAGACTGCGAAGCTTTGTCATATTCTTTATCGATAATGCATATTAAAGCAAGAGGAGGCCTGTCCCTCATTGTCACCTTACACATGAAAATAATGCTAATGCCTGAATGGTAGACTTGGATGTGCAGCAATGACATTAAAATATAATAGGTTCAGTAACAAAACAAAACAAACAAACAAAAAAAAAATCTAGCGTTTATGGCCTCATTTACGGTAATTACAAATTCAACAATATTGCACTTGAGCAACTCTGAAAGACAGTAGCAAGGTTTTGGACTTGCAGCAAATGTTTTGGTTCCCTGGACACTAGATACCTAGATAGAATCAATATATATGCAGTAAAACATGTAGTCTAAACAGTACACAGAGCAGAAGTATCTTACAGGAGAGGATCCATGAAATTTCCTACCTTGGCTAACTCTGTTTCAACTGTTGCAGTGTGAAGCAGCTAGCTTGCAGATTTTGTTTGCATTTCTCACAATCTTACATAAAATTCTTTCTTCCCAGCTATGATATCATGTGAAAATGTTGCAATAACCCTCATAGGTAAGGAAAGAGGGGAGAAGTTTTAGCTGGATACTGATTCTGTTTTTAATAGAATGAGTTCATAGCTTTGTTTTAATGCCAATATGTGGCTTCAGATAAAAAAGGTTGAAGGAAAGAAAGAAACTAACTACAGTACTGTGCATTACTTAGCTAAAATAAAAACCCAATTTAATTAGCTCACTATACGTAATTTCTTCCCTTTTTTCCCCCTGTATCTTCTTCATTCTTCTGTTTGCTAGGAAATATCCTGAGTGTCATAAAATATTTCTCTATATGATGATGCTGTTCAAGTACTGAAAATCTCTTCCAGGGTGTGTATTCTTGGCTCTATTTTATTTGACTTTTGTGAAATCAATCTTATAACTCTTAAGAAAAGTGAATGATGATTTTGTTATCTACTCAATATTTATTAGAAAAAGTTTTTCTTTTACCATTGAGCAATATAAGTCTAGTGCAACATAAACTAGCAATGAGTGGAATATGTTCCCCAATTTTCAGGAAAAAGTACAAATAGTGATTTTATTTTTCAAAATACAGAAATAGCAAAAGGAAAAAAACATTCTACAAGGAATTTATCATAACACTGATAAACTCTAAACCAGTAGCAAGACAGTAGCCCTAAAACACTTTGATGGGGAAACATCAGTGTTGCACTCATGGAAATTTAAATTAGCGCCTCTTGGAGAGATATTATTTATATATTATTATTATTTATATATCAGACCAACTTATTTATATATCAGACATCAAAGGTTAAGGCTATTGTTTTGGGCTAAAAAGTCAGAAAAAAAATGGTTACTTAAAATTTCAAGTGTGTTTGCACCCACCTACCTTCAGCATGGAAACCTCTAACCTAAAAATTGCAGTTGATGAACTTTCCTCATTCCCATCTGTGTTTTCTGTTGTTTCACATTTAGTGCACACACAGCACATATCAGTAATACAGCCAATTGTATTTGTTATCATCCTCCACTTTTTCCACAAGANTACTCAATATTTATTAGAAAAAGTTTTTCTTTTACCATTGAGCAATATAAGTCTAGTGCAACATAAACTAGCAATGAGTGGAATATGTTCCCCAATTTTCAGGAAAAAGTACAAATAGTGATTTTATTTTTCAAAATACAGAAATAGCAAAAGGAAAAAAACATTCTACAAGGAATTTATCATAACACTGATAAACTCTAAACCAGTAGCAAGACAGTAGCCCTAAAACACTTTGATGGGGAAACATCAGTGTTGCACTCATGGAAATTTAAATTAGCGCCTCTTGGAGAGANGTCTTCAAACTGTAATCCATCACATGCCATGACTGTAGACTAGAGAAAGGAGAAGACAGTACGGCCTTTTTTTTTTGTTAGCCCTCTCTTTAAACATTTTGTTACAGCTTATATATGTTTGTGTTTAGAAAAGTTGGTGAATGATTTTATTAAGTTGCTTGCAAGTATAAAAATTCAAATCTAAAGACACCTAAGTTTCTAGACAGCACTTTTGTCAATTTGTTGATCTAGAGCAACCAAAACTAAAACATTCTCTAGGAGACTTTCAAGAGGATGAAGTTTTAATTCTTTCTAATTTCTTCTGTCACCAACCTTCATCACAACAACCAGCCTTCATCACAAGCTATTATGTCATTCTCTGACAATAAGTATTCAGTCTCAGTAACAGTTTATATAATTTAATGATAATCCTTCCACCCCCACTGTTTATCTTCATTTTGTCTTTCTGCCATGCTGTTGTAGATATTTAAATTGGCCCTATAACCATAATGAAAGCATCTCACAAGAAACTAGAAAAGTACTAAACCTTCATACCTTTCTGTGCTTCTCTCCTTTTCAGTCCAAGAAAAAATAATGTGCCTAGGGAGAATGCCAAGTTTTGTGTGGCTAAATAAGAAAAAGGTGGGTTACAGAAACTCAAAGGCCATTTTCTAAAATTTGTGAACATTTATGCAGCTTTTATTTATCGTGTATTTTAACCTATAAACTTTCATCCGAACATAATTTGAAATGGTATTTGAGAGGAGGTTAGAAGCATATAATTTCTGTAACAATTTAGCACTTTTAAAGCAGTAAAAGACTTGTGTAATACATCAGTAGCCACTATGAGCCCTTGGTGGGGGGAAGAAAGGAAGAAGGAAAAAACACAAAACCAATTGAACCCACTAGACATGAAAAAAACCTTCACAAGAAAGATCTACAAATTTCCCAATACATGCCCACTGAGTAAGAGAATGTACTTATTTATTTAACATACTGGCAAATAGGTTCTTGTACAATTACATGGGGATTGTGGCTAGCTACAGCTGCTGACAGAGTTCAGCTATAATTCAGCATAAGGCTGCTGTGATGGACATTCTCCCTGTGCATTTATTTGTTTATTTATATTTCAGAAGAATTGGCCAGCAAGAGTTATTCAGAAGGAATAAAAGACTACCAATAAATTCTCTCTGGTGGGCATTAGACAACAGAGTTTACTTTTCCTGTTGCTTTCAGAACTTCTGTTTCAGTACTTTACATGGTTAATTGAGAAACTAAATTGTTTATCCCCGATTTCAAAAAATTTTAAAGTGGTTCAATAAAGGTATTGGGGTGATATGTGACCATCTGTTTTCTGAACCCAAAGAATCATCATTTTACCAAGTTAGGGCCATTTTTCTTTTGTTGATCCTTTTGAACACGGTATGTTTATCCAAATAGGACTGTACCTGCCCAAACTGGAACCGATAATGAACCTTTAGATCCAATAATTTCCAAATAGGCCTTAAAATAAAACAGCTCTATAATCTACACAGAGAAAGAATGAAGCATTTGTGTGCTTCCAAAGACCTTTGTATGCCAGATGAGGGATTTGCTTTTATTCACTGTGTTTTTTTCAGACAAGGCAGGATGATCTTTGAACTAAGTTTGATTTTTTTATGAAATTAATCAGAAAAGGTCCTAGCTTTTGATGTGTTGAGATAGCACAGGAAAGGCATGGGATGGAGGCTTTAGGAGGGCTAAAACACCACATAACACAATCTAGTTTTTATTGCCGTTCCTTATGTTGTGAAAGCTCCAGGAAAGACATTGATGGTGCCTTAATTTTGGGTGGGATGAGCAGTTGAAGAGAACTGGGCACACAGTTCAAAGTCCCAGCCCAACTATACTGATTGTTGACTACTTTTAACAGTTTCCAAAATAAAACCAATGTAATTTGCACATCTTACTTCAGAAGATCATTGAGGATTTGTCACAGATTTTTCAAGCACTGCTCCAACCATCACCTTCACTGAGACTGCTAAATGGGGTTTTCAGAGCACTGAATCGACAGACCCTTAAGGATCTGTTGCTTCTGCTTTTTCACTTGCTCTTCAGCATAGAGCAAAAATTACCACTCCACATTCTCATGGTTATCTCTGCTCAGAGGTGAAAGTCACGGATGTTTAACGTGGACTTCAGTGAAGTGTGTTAGAAACCTTAGTCCATGATACATAGTGATTTCTCAACACACCAGCAGGTTTTTTCACCAGCAAGTATGACACACCACATTTTTGCTGACTGAGTATCTTTATGTCCTGAATTTAAATGTGAAGGGCTCATTTCTCTCTTTTCCTCACATCCATTACTGAAATTTTTTAGATAAGACATTGACTGAAAAACCTGTACAATTGAAGGCTGAATTTTGTTTTCTTCCGCGGACCATGTGCTATTTTATGCTACACCATGAAGCCTTGTTATTTTCAAAGAGCTGCACTGCTGCAAAAGCAGGGTATCAGTTCTGTTGCTTCTCAGCAATATGGTAAATCCTTACTTTCAATCTTTGTGCTCTAGATAAATTCCGTGTATCTAACCAAGAACCTATGGATGACAGGTTTCTACATTACCTGGGTGATCAGGTATAAATTAGTCATTAGCAGAGCAAAACCATCTCTCCTGGCAGGATTTGATTGTTCATTCTCAAAACTGCACATAGATAGTTTAACACCTGGGTAATCCATGTTACTTTTTTTTTTCCTGTATGCTCACAAGGCAGACAAGGGAATACCTCATGAAGCCTCCCACCTTGGGTTTCACCCTGAACCAAAGCTTTAAGCATCTCTGAACCTAGATATCTTTGAGCTTTACATATGGCCCAAATGTAAGTGTTTATAGACTTGGAAGTCTTTAGTGATTTGGAGAATGTCACTTGTGTGTACAATGGTGCTCTAGAGATTTTTTCAGATTAGGAGCACACAGAGGAATGGTATGTGCAAGCTACAGTTAAAAAAGGCTTTTTCATTATTTCAACTGCTGTAAAATCATCCAATTTTCTAAAGTAGTACTTATGGAAATGTAGGTCATTTAACAATTGGCCATCATTACACCAGAACATACCAAAACACATGCAAAGCTTTTCCAAGGAATTTGAGAGAAAGAGTTGAGTTGTCAGAGGTCAACTCAGACAATTAATCAGGCACCTAGATTAATAGTCCTTTGATTTTTATCCATAGAAACCAAGTTGATCTCCTGTACTACTTCCTTTCAGCTTAAGTGGTCCCCCAAAAACCTTTTTTTCACATAGAACTAAAATGTTTCACAATGGAAGCCATGTCTACAGGAAATCAGGTATTTTGGCAATGTTATCACTTATTCTTGAAGTTCTGAACAGAAAATCTGGATCAGTTCTTAAGTTTCTGTGTATATGTTAAGCAAGACTGTATTATATATTGCACAAGTTCTAAAAATACATTTTTAAATACCTTTTTAATAAGTATCACAAATACACTAAAACTCCTACTATATAAATTTAAATCTCAAGATTATACAAGCAACCAGCTGGATACACTATATCCTCAGCTAATAGTATGTTTGAAAGCTATGTATAATAATGAAGAGGTGTATTGTTTCAATAGAAGGCAAAATTATCTAACTATTTCACTTCTGTGGTACCAACATAAAGCAATAAAAGGCACCTATTATTTCAGAAATTTGATGTGCTTCCAATGGTTCTTTGTGACCCTTCCACTGCTTTTACAGAAAACAGAAAGACAAGTTTTAAATCCTTGTTTCCTCCATGCAGTTTGGAGGGGGCTGAGGGGAAGAAAGAACATGAACATATTCTTATAAGCAGTCTTCTTATATATAGCATCTGCAAGTAGTCTGCTTCAGAGATTGAAGTCAGACAGACCACAATCCTCATCACAGGCATCAAGAACTGCCATTGGTGAAGACGAATAGCTGTAGGAATTGAGTATCTATTTTTCTCTGGGTTCTGTAGCACCTCATGATAAAAGGTATAAATTCACGGTTCACGATTTATTTTCTGAGAGGAAAAAATAGGCACATTTTTAATTTAAGTCTCCCTCTCTTTACTAAGGTTTGGCTTTTCCAGGTGGAAGATATGACAACATAAATCTCTTAAACATATATTTTCTTTTATGGTGTTTGCTTTTGGTTTTGGAGGGGCAGGGGTTTTTTTTGGGTTTTTGTTCTGGGTTTTTTTGCTTTCTTCCCTGTTTAATTTTGTGGCATCATGCTTACCAACTCCAAAGTAGAGGAGGGTCAGTTTGACTAATGCAGGGATTCAGAGATCCTGGACTATGCGTGCAGGTAGCTGCAGTAAGTTCTGTGCTGTGCTTCTCTCATGGCTCTACTTGTCTCAAGGTATTGATCTAAAACATGACATGTCACTGTCAGCTGAGCCATTATTTTCAATTCTTCGACCAAGACAGGAGTATTTTTCAGCACTGAGATAACTAATATGTAATTATAGCATTGTATTAGGAGATTGTGATGTTATGAAGATGGCTTTATGATCACCAAAGAAATAGAACAAAAACTGTCAGGGATGTGAAAAATAATAAGCTCTTTGATTTAAAATTATAATATCCGTAAGTTATTGTTGTTGTTGTTGTTATTGTTGTTATATTGGGGAATCAAAGCCAGCAACATCTGAAATGACAGACATGTCTGTATGTGATATTAAACCTTCTATTAGTGCCTTCTCCTTGAGTTGAATATCACAAAGAGGACATCTGTCACAAATATTCTATAATAAACCTCTCACAGCCACAACAGAATAAAAATGGCTGTGACATAAGAACATCTGTATTTTGTGGTCAGCGATAACAGTATTTTCCATTCATAGATCTCAAAAATGAAGAAAACATCCTTTACAAAAAAGAATTCTTCTACCTGGCCCTTTGGGTTTGATCCAGAAGAAAGGTCAGCTGGCAGCCAGTCAAATCACAGGTTTGACAGCTGTAAAAACCAAGTCAATCTAAATACTCAACTTGAGGCTCACCATTCCCAACTACAGGGTGCACCTTAGCACAAAGAAAGAGGTATCATATCTGAGAAATTAAAGGCTTTGCTCTAGTTTTACTTTGCCTGACCACAGGCTATAAGGCTGAAAGCCCTACCTCATCAGGTCTGAAAGCATTAGCTGTAGTGAATTTTGAACTTTCCTTTGAAGATATCAGCATAGTCAGCAACTGCAGTGTTTTGAGGTGTAGGAGGTATTTAAGGTAGATGACACCTGGTACAGGAATCTTTTCCATAGCACAGATCTGTAGAAACAGTGGAATGGTCAATATGCAGCAGTATTAGCAACACCTCATCTGCAAAGAAATTCAGCAAAGAAATTTCTGCAAAGGAATCAGGGTCAAGCTAGACCAAAATACACCTTTTTTTTATCATTTCCTTGTTCTGATTTGGTTTATATGGCGGATATAAGGGTTTCCAGTTACACTTTCCTTGAAAAACAGCTTAAACATACACCTGTTGGGCTCAACAGGTATCAAAGGGATAAATTGAAGTGTGGCAGCTGGAGTGCACAGGTATAGCAATGCAGAGCCATGGGACCTGCCAAACATGCTCAGCTGAACCAGACCTATGTGGGAAGTTCATCATGGCCCAGGACAAGCCAATGGTCTAAATGCAGCAAGAGCATACTGAGTTTTTTCTGTATATACACATCTATTCTGTGCATGCATAGTAATAATTTACCTGGGATATATAGAGATCCTGTATCCAGAAATGTTTGTAGCAGTGTCCACTTTAGCAGCATTGCAAATGGTCAAAAGTTTACCCATAAATATAGGGCTAACAATAATTTTTAAGTGGAGCTGACCACAACACATATAAAAGGTATAACCATATTTCTTTTTGGAGCCACCAAAATATACTGAACATATGGTATAACCTTAAAAGAAAGGAAATAAANCTGGCCTTCTTTCATAGGTAACACAATTAGAAAACTTTCCTCCTTAATTTCTATGACTTTTTTTTTAATTTAAGAAAATAAAAAGGTTTAGTGTTTGGTTTTGATTAGTCATATCCATAACAAATCTTGCTAGTACTTCTGGGTACAGTTTTACCTCAGACCATTGATTCTGTCAGACTGAAGGTTCATGGAAATCTGATTTTCAAAATGTCATCTCTTTCTGCCACATTATTCTGCCATTTTTATGACTGTCCCAAAAACACAAGAAAAACTTCAAAAATCCAGATTATCAGCCAATACAACTGAAAAAATTGCCAAGCCACTGTCTTTCCTTGGAGCACCAAACTCAGCAATATTGGTTTGTGCAGTAACAGGATTACTATGTTGAATTTATAACTGCTAATGTTTTTAATTCATTGCTAATAAGCCAAAGTACAGCACCTTGACTGTCTCCAGCCTAATAAAGAACTGTAACCTAAAGCCTGATTGGTCTTGCAAAGAATGAAGAGAATTCAAAATAAAAATCTAGAAGGCTCCCTTACATTGTATAATAGCAATGTGTTTTCTGTCTCAAAGGAACTCAGACTAAATTGTGATTTATTCTGAGGGACAGGCTACAGATAAGAAAAAAATGCCTTCTGAAAATCTTCTTCCTCCAAATGAAGATCCTTCCTTCAGAAGTAATTTCTGGAACATTTCTTGATTAATAAAATCTTGCAAATAAACTTTAAAATGACGGCTTTGTTATTGCTTTGGCACAATACATTAACAACACAGCAAGCTCTGCCAAACTGTGAGCATTCTTTCAGGCGGATTATGTCCTTGTTTACATATCCAGCTGCACTTGGGACGTGTCCGTGGTGGTGCCTGAACAATGTCCCCAGTGGGGGTGCCCATTAGGGGAGGGTATACTAATGGAGGATATGCCATTTAGTTTGTTTAAATTGAACAAGAATACTCAGCGGTCCTCTGATCTTGGGGGAAAGTGTTGGAATCCTGCATTTTCTGAATCCTGTTTGGATTTGTTTAATGGGGATGTTTGGATTGCTCAAAAATATTGCAGTCCAAAAGATTATTCTAGAAAGCCACTCTGAAGTATTTAATGCATTCTGTATGCAAGTGAACAAGTGTGATGCTGTTTACACTGCACTCCTAAAAAAGGATTATGTAGGTGAGTAAAAGTTTATATTGTATTCTTCTTAACTAAACATGTGTCTTCTCTTTGTTTTATTTCTGCTTACTTTTGGAAGAAGTCAGACTTAATGCACATGTTTATGCCCTGTCTTCCTGAACCTTTCCAGTTCCTTCATGAGCATGTGGACAGAAAATACCTAAATGAAACATACATGGGGTTATTTTCTTCATGCATGTAATTTATGTTTAAGGAAAGTAGGTGAGTTGTTAAAAGAAGGGCAATCAAATCAATAACTCCACTGCAGAAATACAACCGTTTTACAGTACTGTGCTTATAAACTGTTACTGCTTTCCTCTTTCAGTTCCATACAGTTTTCTACTCTTGAATATGAAAATTTGTAACAGTGAAATTCATTATGTAGGAGGCTGAAAATTACTGAACCAGAGCTACAATTCAGAAACAGTGCAGCTAAAATGAAGAATTCCCTAGGAAAATAAAGAAATTTTGTATCCTCCAGTAGGTGTTCAAATGTATTAAGATTGTTTTTCCTTTTCAAGTATCTAGGTCTGCCTCTTGCATACACGTGAAAAACTTTGATGATTAAGTTGTTTAGGTGATTACTCCCAAGGCATAGACATACTCCATTCCCAACTAAACAATGGCATAATACCTGCAGTGTTTTTAACATATTCATCAACACTGCTGTCAGCAGCAGACTCGTGATGAAATCCTAGCTTTGGTGAACTGCAGATCTCCCACTGACCACTGATTCGCTTTCCCCACTTCTCCCCTCTGCACTCATTAAACAAACATGTCATTAAGGCTTGGTTCAAAAACACTTCATCATCCCAGCTACTCTATTCAACTACTTGAAGTACAAATGATTATAAAGGCTTCTTCCTTTCTGGTCTATGCAGCTCTCAGAAAAACAAAAAGGAAAAAGGACTAGGTTTTTTTCACTGTCCTGATAAATGAGCTTCTTTCTTATAAAATACTGTATATGTGCCAAGATCATTCTGTTCTAACAAATTGTTTACATGAAGCTGAGATCTGGACTGTTCAACTGTCCTCCTCCAAGACGGACACAACATCATCGCAGAGAACCACCGGGCTTCAAAAAGCAGGTCTTCAAAAAGACCAGCAACACCACTCACATGTGACTGGTGAGTGACAAGAATCTGTGGCACCGTGGGAGTATGTGACAGCGCCCAAACCAAGGGAGTCAGAAGGTGAGAATAAGACAGGCTCATACCTGTAGGCGCTCTTTGCAAAGGAGTGGGATTCACCCCAAGAAGGTGTAAAGGCTGTTCATTGTCCTTTCCAAGCACCACCAGAAATACCTTTGAGCACCATTTGCTGATTATGGATCTCTTGCTCTTTACATGCATTCCTTCATGTGTTCCTTACTGTGTTCTGCATTACAAATTCTGCATTATCCTTTGGCCTCTGGGGTGGCTCTTCCCAGGAGTTTGGGCATGTTTCAGGCCCTTTGTTGCTCAGAGCTTGGGTTTCAGCAGAGGTTATTGGAGTGACCTGCCCATAGGAAGTTCTTGCCTTGCCAATTCATCAGCTGCATAAGAGCTGCAGCACAATTATTCCCTCAGGTAGTGGTTACAGCTCATTTGTCAGTCTGCATTTAAACACCAGTGCTATGAAGGATCTTTCAGTATTTATGTTGTGCCTCATTGAAGGACAAGCCATCAGTTTATCTATATCAAAGGATAGACCATTATGAAACCTAGCTACCAGAGGACAGATATCTTGGTGAACAGGTATTAAGCCTTTCTCATTGACTATAATCCTACTCACCAGGACTGACTAAAAGCTATTAATCATGTGTCTCCTACAGCATCTGAAAGGAATTGGGCTTCTCCTGCCACTGGGCAGGCTGACAAGCAGTTGTCTGAACAGGATGCCTAAGGACTGATGGTTCAGGGTGACATCAAAAACTCTTTGACCTTTGCAGGGGTCCACCATGGCCAGGAGTAAGGATCACTGACATGCCTGACTGCAGTAGTATAAGATATGTTTAATATTGATGGGCTTGTTTCAGAATAGAAGTTGTCTTGGAAATCTCCTAGAATTCTTCTGATGTTTTATGAGTTCGAGTTCTCATAGGCAGAAAAAAAAATTGTAAAAAACGAGGTAATTTAGATATTAATTGCTAATACTGGGATCCTTGATGGTAGAAAATAAATAGTTTGCTTTATATCTCCCTGCTTGCCTTACTAACCACACAAATACAAGGAAACCTTCTAATAATGTGTAATATCTGGGTAGATGCCATTTTACTGTGATTGCACTGCTCAGCTAAACTCAGGCTTTAGTACTCAACATCTCAACTGCCTCTTCTGATTGCAAAGGGTAACCTCATTTAAGCAAGAGTCTACCCACCAAGTATCGTACATTTTATGGTCTTATGCAGTAGCTACTATATCATGTAGCATGTCCTGTGGAGACCTAGCCAAGCAACCAAAATCACC
The DNA here is from genome assembly GCA_013397175.1 of Platysteira castanea. Taxonomy (NCBI): domain Eukaryota; kingdom Metazoa; phylum Chordata; class Aves; order Passeriformes; genus Platysteira; species Platysteira castanea. The sequence continues at coordinate 138,337 of VYXC01003805.1, read as the reverse complement.
CTTCAGAGCTGTTGTTCCCTTCTGTAAGGGTCGGTCCCAAGACTGCTCACTTTTGCCTCACAATTCCTCCACAAGAAGATTCACATTGCAGATCGTGACACCTTCCCAATTTCAGCCTGCAGCATGGATGCTAAAAAATACTGTGATCTTCTATGCAAGTGTAGGGTGAGATCCTGCAAACAGATGTGCATACACAGAAAAGAATGTATACCAAAAAAAAGAAAAAAAAAATACTCTCTGCCCAGAATCTGAACCCAAGAGATTTTCATAGATTTAGGCTTTCTGGTTATTGTGGCCTCAGGCCTGTTTGCCCTGCTCATATTCACTCATTCTCTGTCCTTAAAAAAAGGCAAGGGAGACCATTCATCCAGCACTGACTCACCAGCACAAAGTACTATAATTCACTGAAAACTCTGTCGAGCATCAGTATTAAAAAAAAAAATGGAGTCCAATTTAAAGAAGAATGTGGACTAACATAATCATTGCAGCGATCGGGTTTTTAACAAAAGATAGCTTTGATTCTCATTTATTTACACGGTACTTTTACCTCTGCTATTTCTAGGTAGCCCTCAAAGTGATGGAAGATGTACGAGTTGTGAGGGTGGCATGCATTTTCAGGAGGGAACTGGTGCCCCCACTGCTCACAAAAGCAATGCATACTAACCACAAACATGCTCACCCTGCTGCCCTACCAGCTGAAAAAAAAGGTGTTAAGCAGCAGCTGTCAAGCTACAAAGGAAAAGGTGGTTCTTAGGCTGGGAGAAAAAAAATTTCTTAATAAAAACACAGCACAAAAAGCAGCTCTTCCAGCATTCCTGACTCACTTTTTTGAAACTCTTCAGCATTTTTGGCTTTATAAGATTCAGGGCAATTTATTATTCAGTCATTGCCTGTGTGAACTGAACCAAAAAAAAAAGGAGAAAAAGGTTAATTCATTTCTCCTAATATTGCCAGGAATCCTTCTGGTCAGGCTCAGCTGGGGACAGATGCAGTAGTGTCCCTGATGTCAGGGGAAAGGGAAGGCTGTACCATTTGGGTGGTGCTAATTGGAGTGAGGCAGCCCCCTCTGTGCACACCGGTAAATCTGCTCATCTCAGCTGAGAGGCTGTTAGCAGTTGAGTTTGCACATCGAGGCCCAGATTTTGACAGGTACCCTCCATTGCAAATATTAGTAGTTAAGCATCTAACTACTCAATTGCATGTATAATTCAGGTAGGTACATGTATAATTCAGGGAGTTTGCTATCCAAGAGACTTTCTAATTTTTGTTCCCTGTGGTGTTCATGAGCACAAAATTGTGGATGATTTTTTTTATTATTATTACTTTATTTTTGGTGCTGAAAAATGTACTGCAAGGAAACAACATTGGGATGAAGCCCATCTGAAAGTCTACTCCCCAGTGTGTCAGGATACAAATGTAGATTTTAATGCAGTGCTCTGTTTTCAAACCTTGGAGCCTGATTCACTACTGCATTACACCAATATGAAATCAATCACCTTGTGCTGATACACAACTGGATTAACCCAGAGGTGAATGAAGCTTATTGTTTGCAAGTGCCACTTGCTGAAGCAAGGACTATCTATTAAGAAAAAAATATCCTTAGTCCATGAGGAAATCTGGAAATTTTAGTGGCTAAAATGTGAATAAGAAAACTAGACCACATTTCTAGATCCCTTTGTTTTTACAGTACAAAATTCCTAGTGTATGATGAAGAATATATACATGTCTGAGCCAGGTCATAATTTAGCATAAAATAAAACAAGACATTTAATCCTGGAGAAAAAAATGAGAACAGTAGAGCTATCAAACTATATGGGCAATTTCCCTGTGCTCAAATTGCATTTTCTCCCTTCAGTGTTATACGGAAAAGGGTCTTGCCCTCTAGATTAGAGACTTTTGCATTAGAGGAAACTAGGTTATGTCTTCCACTGTCAGAGATAGAAATTATGAGCTGGAGTGCACTTTAGCCAGTCATTCTGAAAAATGTTAGCCCAAGGGGGTAATAATTAGGACTGTTTTTGTCAGGTGACTGCATTTTAAGCAGTGATGTGTCTAAGAATCTAGATGAGAGGTTGATATAAATACAAATATAAGCATTTTTTCCGGCAGAACTGTTGCCGGGGTTTTTTCCTTTCAGGTTCGTGGGTTTTTTTCCAAAAGTAGGCACTTTTCAGAAATTATCTACTAAAATGTAATACTGCTTAGCATTATGGTGACCTGATAATATTTCCCTCAGAAACCAATAACTCAGTGCCATCTGTGAAATCATCATACTTAGAGTGAAAAACTAGCCTATTATTTCTTATGTTTTCAAGCATATATGCATAGAAAATGCAGCAAATAAACAGCATCTCATTATTTTTTTCCCCTAAAAATGTAAAATACATTCAATTTAATGTAATGGTCTTCATTGACCCCAATAAACTCTGAACAGGAGAAGATATCCTAATTAGTGTCTTGATGATAAAATAGTTCTGCTTCACTTTTGAGAACTGTGTTTTTTTCTGTTCATTGTCTCCAGGTGAAGGGAAAAGGAAGACCAAATTTTGGGGGTAGGTGATTTTTCTGGAGTCAAACTGGAGTTCGATGAAATGAACATGTGCTGAAATCAGATGTTGAGATCCCACAGGTGGGAGTGGATGGCTCCTGTTTAGGCAGGTGTGTCTTCCTGCACAGAGCAACCCTCAGGGCTGAAGGCTCAGCATACTCATCATGCTATCCTCCATGCATTTCAGAAAGGACTAGAAACAGCATCATTTCTCTGTTTAACATTTACATAAAGATGGAAGGGCTTTAATTGATGACAAGAACTTTTTTCTTGTTTTAATAAACTTCTCAGTCTTTGATTACCAAACTTATTCCAAATAATTCATTTATTTTCCTTTTTTCCATCTTGTGAGTATTTAAGAAATTGTGGTAACATAAGACAGCTCTGAGCCTGGAACTGCTCTGTGGTAGAGTTAGCAGAGAGGATTTATGATATCAGTGGCTCTGTGCCAGGCTCTAAATACTGTATGTCAGTTCTAAATGTAGGATCAACTAGAAGTCCAGGCTGAAGAAAACAAATCTAAAACTGTAGTCCATAGACTTTTAGCAATTGAGAAATCCCAGTGGGGATGGGAACGAGGGACCATGGGAACTTTACTGCTTTCTTTCACTGACAAGATGGTAAGGTTCCCTAGCTCATTGTGAAAACATTTCCTAAATTCTTTCTCACCCTGCCACCCTCAAAAAAACCCTAAATAGTGAATAAAAATTCCAGTATTGTGTGGAAGAGGTGTGAAGTGTAGACTGCATGTCTATATTTGAGTGTACTCATTTGCCTTTTGCACCTGCAACAGCAGGATTCAGGTCATTTTAAAATAATGTGCCTGGGCCAAATCCTTTTCTGCGTTTTTTCTGGGAAATAGTTCCATCAGTTTCAATAGGTTTCTCATTTGCTTACAGTGAGCAGGATTTGCATTTATGTCATTTCTACAGACAGGCAAAAACTTTATTTTTTACATTTTATATAATCAATTATGTTCTTTCTGTACATATGGGAACAAGTCTTTTATATTTATTATTTGTTTAGAATCAGTGCTATTCATTACTAATTCTGAATCATTATCAAATTAGCAAAACAAAATTATTAATTTTTGCTCAAATACGTAAAATATCTATTATTAAAAATGAGCAAGAAGGTTCTAGAAATTGTGCAAAGTGTTATTTAGTTTCATATTTTTTTTTAATACTTTTAAACACATCAACAGCATCCTACCCCTAAACCTTTATCCGTGTATGTTTATAAATTTTCTTTCTCATATGAAGACATAGACACAACTCAAATATGAATCCCTTTCCTTCCTTTATTCTTCTTTTTTCCTTTTTTTTTAAAAAGTTCTATAATAGACCTACCAAGATTATTATTTGTCCTTGCATCTTCAATGAACCCATGGTAAGAATGCCATGGCTAAAATTGCTTAGTTCCTGCTACCAATAGGACACATCATTTTCAGGAGAAAACTTCCAAGTGTCGTCAGAAAAGATCATATCACACCTGATGCAAAGTGAATGACTCTTAAAATACAGGGAACATATCCAAAATTACCTTTGGAAGAATAACCTCACAGAAATCCTTTTTTTAGGAAAATTTGAAAAATGCCTACCTATTTCTCTTGAAAGCTTAAGAATTTTGTTCTGTTAGTCCCAAGCAATTTTAATTCCTTTATTAAATGTATTTACATGCATAGAGCTGTTGAAATAGTCTTTATTTTGGTCAAGGGATTTTAAAAGGAAATGTTAATTTTATGTAATTTTTGTAGGTTTACATTTAGGACAGGATACGCATGGGGTACACCAGGAAATAACATCCAAAAAAAATCTGAAATTTTGCCCATGGTTTTCAGACCAAGGCATGTATGTCTATGGAATTCATTCCTTTTGGGGTTTCCAAACTTTACATCACTCCACTCTTTGGTTCTTGGGTATAACCTAAAATTAGCAAACAGGTGCACTTGGTTCATTGGTATCTTCAATATTCTCATTGTTGAAATAAATTCATTTTGTTTCTGAAGAATTTAGTAGGATTTTAGGCCTTCTGCTAAGGGTTTCTGAGGCTTTTGACACAAATCCATGTCACTTTCTCTCTGAAAATGGAAGCCAAGGAAGGGGTTTACTGAAAGAACTACAGATTTTCCTTGAAGGTTTTTCCGTCCCAGGACTTCTGCCCTTTTACAGTCCATATTCCTGGCCTAGCATCATATGTTCTGGTCTAGAGAATGTTAATGAACATGTTTATATGAACGAGTTTACAAAATGTGTATGAGTGCTTTGGTGCATTATTTAGAAATTGTTGTTACTTGATTATGACAGGATACTGGAATATTAGCTAGGCATAGTTAAAGCATTCTTTGATTAACACTTACATTGTAGTTAAGATTATTTCTACAAGATACCATGGACTGAAATTTTTCAGGCTTTACATGCAATGACAGCCAAGCCATAGACAGATGTTTGTGTAGCTATAGGAGTCACTCCACTTAAGTGGTTGTTGTTGTCTGGGAACTTGAAGCAGTTCCACCTATGTCAGCCAGATATTTAGAGTAGATAAGCTAATCCTGATTCACTACAGCAGCCCCTAAATTAACGCACCTTTTTGGGGAGTTTAAACTGATACCACTGACCCCATGCTGAAGCAAGTCAGGAGCACTAACCCATACCTGTACTGTAGGGAATACCATACTCCAGCGAAAGACTACTGATATGTAGATTGGGAATCTCCAACTGCTTTGCAAAGGGAACATACTTAAATTATCACTGTCAGTCTTTCAAAGGCAACACAGCTGTCCTCCTTGTCTCACAACTCTTGTCTTCTCTCTATGCACACTATCAATTAATGAGAATGAATTTTCCTGATCACCAATCTTACCAAAACCTCTCTCATCCTTCCTATCTTTCATCATTTCTTCATACCAAACACTATTACTAATACCGGCATGTTTGTAGCTCACTGATTTTCCCTGGATGTCTTTGGTCCACTAAGTTGGGAGTATATGAATACATATGCAAAATACAGCTGGATACTCTAATATCTCATTTGCTGATCACAGCTCAGACAGTGGGGTCCCACACTGGTCTCCTCTTGCTGGTATGGAACTTATGTCCTACAGACCTACCCTGTGGCACTTAAACAAGTATATAATCTTTGAGAAACAGCTCTCCTCAATAATGACAAGGCTAAGGTCAACCTTCAGTTTCAGGAGGTTGTTCTTCCCTTTCATAAAACTTAACTATTATAGTACATTTGTCTTTTTTCCACCTTCTTTTTACAAGCACTTGGAGTTGAATGAAGGTTCTTATTTGTCCAGTTATCATACAAACCTACTGTCTTCTGGAGTACATAACTCGCACAAATTGAAAGAGACACTGGTGTAATGTAAACCCCCTTTAAGTGTTCTTAGGCCTTTATAAATTCAAGGTAAGTGCCAAGTCTTTATCTGAATTTTCTCATAGCAAAGACTTCAGATTCTCTCTGTTTGGGGGGAAAAAAAACCCCAGTAAATAAATAAATGCTCATATGCTCACAATTAATCCTACCCTAACAACTAGTGTATGCCCAATTAAAGACATCAGCTAAAGAACAAAGTTGCCTTGTCAAGCCTGTTATGAGACTGAGTGAAAACCTCATGCTCCTTTTATGAGAAATGCAGTCATTTGTACATCAAGGGGTGTTAATCTGGCAAGTGCTTTAGGATCTGCTGGGATGAGAGGTGCTGTAATTGAGAAAACACTGAAAAATGAGACAAATGTGGGATTTGCAAGAGAGTGGTTTGCTTGCCAATGTGAAGAGACTGTCATGGATTGTGCCTCATATCAACAGAATTGTGTGTTAACATATCAACAGAAGCTGAAGCAAGAACAAAATTGGTGTTAGTACGCAAAAGCACCCTTCTAGTGACTGTAATGAACTATATGCTTTTCACTTATAACACAGAAAATAAAAGTGAAGGCTGCCTAGAAAAAAAAATGAGTATTTGCGCCATCCCAGAAAATGGGCTATTGCAGAAAAACATTCAAATACGATTTTTCACAGATTGCACTGCTCTTAGCAAGTCCTGGGTTTCTCACTTCATAGACAAGACTCTAGCAAAAAAAAAAAAAATCGAAAAAAAACACAACAACAACAACAACAAAAAACCCAAGCAACAAAAACACCCCACAACCTATTTTCTTACCTAAGTCATGATTCAACCGTCAGGAGAAATTCTATATCTTGAACAAATTTGTGAAAAGCAGAGCTAATACATGATTGTGGTCTTCTGGCTCTTCTCAAACTGTCATGCCAACTCAGCAGCTGGTTTTGTGGGTTCAGTTTCAGGTTTCAAGAGAAAGCTACAAAGAATCTCAGACTGTGAATTGATGCTTTCATTACACAGAATGGATTGATGTGGATTTTGTGACAGTTTGTGGTAGCATGGTGTGGGGTGGATTTTTTTTAAAGCTTTTTCAGGAGAAACGTGTGACCTTGCTTGAACTTGCTTTAACCCTGCAGATAGTTTGATGTCATAGAATCTACACTGTATGTCTTTCTATGTCCTGGCCTTTCCTAATGCTGACAGTCGTTAGACTTTCATAACTCATCTACTTGGAAGAGATTTCCAAAGCATTTCAAAGGAACAAACAGGAAAACAGAAAAAAAAAAAATCAAGAAAGTGCCTCCATATTAAGCTTTCACTCTAATTTGGGTAGTGTCCACTTCAAACACCTCACCTTTACAAATCCATACATATGAGTAAAAATCTACATGTAATATATTAAATAAATCGGGATTGACCCCTTTCACATAATTTGTGGCCTCTTTACATCTGTTGTTTTTGAACTTAGAGCACAATCTCTGACATCACCATTAATTAAAATGGTGTTAAACACTATTAAATGGTCTGAAGGCCATATACAAAATCATTGGCTCTAATTTTACACTTAGGATTTGGTCCTTTGTAGTTTTATGTAGAGGACCAGTCAAGAGCTTCAATAATCTTCTAGGTTAGTCTTATATCCATGTCTAATATAAAGCAAAAAAAAAAAAGTCCTGCTCTTAATCCTTTACACTCAAGACTGAGTTACAGCACTCTGAGAAGGATAAATGGCTCTCTTTCTTCCAATCAGTTCCAAACACAAAAAATATTCCAAAATGTTCAGGGTACAAATCTTAGTATTTTGAAATCTTAGTATTTCCCTCCCTATGCTGGATGTTTAGCTGAGGGGAAGTTGCATCTAAATGAATGAGCAGTGCTTGGCTGGAGATGTGCATTGTTGCTCGCACGTCAGGAATTTAAGTATTGTTTTGGGCAAAGGATGTTTTAAAAAGTGGAGACTGCATGATCCAGGCTTCTGGCTCTTCATTCAGCTGCAACCACGTTTAAACCCTCGTGCAGCACTTTGTTCAGTGGCGATTTTTGCAGGACTAGGAAAGGGTAAGGGTCTGCTCTCAAAAACAGTTCATGGAGAAAGTCATAGGCTGTAAGACTCAGCACAACCAACTAAGCAACTGAGAGGAAATGTCACTTTTTCTTTACAGTCCTCTAACATTAGAGAAGTGTGTTCTAAACCAGCTGCAGCATTCATTGAGAACCAAGATATGTCAGAGAATCTCTCTGCTTCCCTCTAGATTTTTCATTTTCTCCCTCTTTGTGGGATTTTTTCAATTAACTAAGATTCATTTCAGCAGAAAAGCATGTGTTTTGTCTTTTGTGTGTGACAGTAGGTTTATAATGGCAGCTTTGTGCTACTTTTGAATTTCTTTCTTGCAATATCAGTAAGGTGAACTAATAAAAGGAAACTCTTGCTCTGTGACAATGCTTTGAAGCTTCAATGCATGATACCTCTGAGACCAAGCATCTTGCAAGACTCACAAAGGACTGACTGGGTACATGCAAAAAAGACTCCTAATAATCCAAATATTTATAATCCAGAGATACTTGTTGAATGAATACACTGCCTCAAACTCAAGCATTTATACAAATCACCACTCTCAGGAAGCAAGAAGAAGCACTAATGTGTAACAGACTTATTCACTGTGTCTAGTGGCACATCTTTTTCTTATGCTAAAGCATCTATGAGACTCAGCAGACAACAGCTTTGATTTAAGATGTCAATACTTATGTCCCTTTTTTATTGGTGCAGACTAGAATGACCAAAAATAACAAAAACTGGCATTTGCATTCTGCCTATGGTGCCTTGCTATAGGGACATCTTGATTTCAGCCAGAACATAGAAGGAACAAAACTTTCTTTTAAAAGGACATGTTAGCTGTTTTACTTCTCTATACAGTTACCTCTCAGATTGTTTTTATCTGGTGGATGCCTACATGTTTTAAATGTTCTGCTCTTCGGTTAGAAACTATTAATAATTTGTGTTGTGTTCACACAACTCTGCATAAGCTCTGCACTGTGTTGATGACCCTAGTTCATCTCGAATTCTCTTCCTACCTTTCTCTTATACCATCATTTTTTCGGGTGGCTGTTTTATATAAGTTTGACTCAAGTGTGTTTTTCTTGTCTATGCAACAGATAACCATCCAGGGAGCTGTGCCTTACTCCAGAACCTCAGACAACCTTTTAGATGATGCTGAAATAAAATCCCTGATGCAAGACATCGTATTAGAATATAAATACTAATTTTGGGAACGTGGTGGGTACAATCTAGCTATTTCATAAGGCTCCAGGCTTCTACATCAGTGATATGAAGACAATCTTAATAGCAAAGTCGATAAGCTTTCAAAAGTAATTTTCAGAATCGCTAGAAACAAAGCTAAAAAATCCTCAGAAGCAATTTAATATTTAAAGCCAGAGTTTGGTTCTGAATAAAGCAGTTATTCAACTCTCACAAGCTGTATAAAATCATGATTCTAAATCAGATAAAGGACAATTGTTGCCAAGAATCTAATGGATTCTTGTTAAAAGCACACAAAACAGGAGGGTGATAATTCAGGGTGGGGAGTTTCTTTGGTATTTTTTTTCAAATTATTAAAAAAACTTCTATTCCATAAAAAATTATGTTTTCATACATCTTGTTTATGCTTTCAAAAGGGACAGTGTACAAGTCCCAACAGTTCATCATATAGGAAGCATTTAAAACATTCAAATTTTCCTATAAGATTAGCTTTAAGAGCATGAAATTTTTCTTAAGGAAAGTGCTCTTTTACTAGTACCTTCCTCTTTTTGGAGTGGGTAAAAATGGCCTCCCTATTCTCACAGATAAAATGAACATTTCCCCAAAGCTTTGGAAGATACAGCAAAAAACAGTGCTTCTTTCCAAGAACAAAATTGAGCAGGTCTGAAATGTTTAGAGCTTCTGATTAAACCTTCAGTGGTATGTTTCTCTTATACAAAGCATTTGTCATAAGTAGCATATCTGCTAGAGTATTATTGATGCCACAGGACTGAAATTGACTGAATAATTTATGCTGTTTACTGTTCAATAAAGATTTTTCAAAAAAAATAGAATAAGCACTGTGGGAAGACTGGAGATGGACAAAAGTGTATATCGAGGAATGTCGGTTGTCTTTAAAAAAAAAAAAAGAGTTATCTTCTACATTTAAAGTTAATAAAGTGGATCTAAAGGGGAAAGCACAACTTACCATATGGACAATTCTAATAAGTTAACATTGTCAGCATTTTCAATGAAATCAATTGGCTAAGAAAAGCTGCCAAATAGGTGTGAAATGAGGTGAAATTACTAGGGATACACTTCCTTTTAAGATACTTTGCTTTGTTCCTTGCAGTGATGTGCTGCAAAAAAGAAAAAAAAAATTAAATACTGGAGATGGAAAGGCAGCTATAATGATTTAAATTTGCTAAGGAAGTCTCAGAATCTATTTCCTCTTTCTCAGAATAAGTACATAATGTATATATAAAGATATGCATGTGAAAAATAAATATTACATATATAATATCTTCCACTTTTCTACTCTTTATGTGTGAATCACAGTTTCCTAGAAGTTACCACTATGTGTATTAGCATAAAACACATAACTTGAATTGTCAGTTTATAAAATTTTCAGAACGTATGATTATGGTTCTGTTCTTACTAAATTTTTACACAGCTTGTATGACTTATTATATCTTTATATGTTGAAACATGGGTTTTATGTTAACACGTTTCCCCTTTTTTAACACAAAAATTTAATACTCTGGGCCTATTGCAAAGGCACACTTGTAGACCAAAGGATGGACGGATGAGGGCGCAGAGGGAGGGGTGGGAGAGAGAAAAAGCACGTGGCTCACTTAAGCTGAAAGTATTTCACTGATAACTCAGTGGCTAAAAATATTTAAATTGTGTACAGGTCTCATAGTATATATGTTTGACATATTTAAACAGAGTTGTATCAGATGCTCAATCAGCTGCTTGTATCAATAACCATTGCAGTAAAACTCCTTAAAAGAAATCAAGCAAAATCACAGGGACCAGTCTGCTATGCTGTTTCTAATTTGAAGGCAAATTCAGCTCTGACACACAGCAGATTCCATGCAGGTGGAAACAAGCTCACTTTTCCTCACTGTTCCTCTCTCTGCCAGTCAAATTATGTCATCAGTGCAGGATCAGTGGGTTTTAATGATACGGTGGCCTCCATACTGAGAAGTAGGTCCTCACAGAGCAATATGCATAGCCAATAAAATGGTTGTCACCAAATTACAATTGACACTTAACATCACTAAATCTGCAGTGCAATTCCCTGTGACAGTTGTGTAGGTATATTAGAAGAAAATAATTTACTTCAAAAACAGCATGTGAAATACGTTTTCCTGAGAGGAATCCACGTCATATTTACAGTAGCCAAACCAAGCAGTCTCGAGGCAACCTTAATCTGGGAAGAGATCATAGACACTAATGTTAATTGAAGTATGATTATTTATGTGTGCAATAAACAAAGCTAGAGCAGTTGCTCTGTAGCTCTGTAGATTTTAATTGTAATTGGGGATTTTAATTGTTTCTTGGTTTTAAAATATTACCCGCTTTTGCTTTATGGATTAAGAAAACTGTAAATAAAAGCAACTCTTCAAATGAAAACCGACACTGACTTGAAATATCTTGATGTTTTTCTGGACCAGAAGCTACATAAAAGCACACAATTCTTTACTTCACCTCTTTGCTCTTCCCATATAACCCACTGCTGTATGTGAATTTAAATATTTAGGTGCTTTTTTAGCATGTATTACATGCTATGCATAGTTGACTCCATAGAGGCTAATAGTCATGGGAAGCATCATCTCCAGACCATCTCAGTGGTGTTCTATACCTCTTCTTCATCTGGGTGATTGTGTTGATTTTGAACAAAAGGTAGGAGCAACAAAACACTTTACTCTGGTTTACCTAATTTGATACATTCACCTGGAGCAGATTTGCAGGGAGAAGAGAAGATGCTGTGTCCTTATAAGCTATTATAAGGATATTATAGTATGACCATTAAAGGTGTTCTGTCCCCAGGACAAAGTGGTTTGAATGCCTGGTGGGATGGGACTGCAAAAAATTCATTCTAACTTTGTCTCCAGGAAATTCACCTTTGGCCCGCTAATGATACGAGTCTTTCTGTTGATGGGGAAGGTATAATAAGTCAAGTCAGGCCGTCTCCAGCAGGCAGAGGCTGATTTGTTAGCAGAATGAAGTAGGTGTAGCATCTTGTGCTAGATAGCTCATCCCAGCATGACAATTACCTTGCTGGAAGCCCTCAAGGTTGCACATGAAATATATGAGATGGCTGCTTGTTCTGCAAATGGCCCCTGTGTGCAGGTAAGTGAATTTATTTTGAAAACCCAAACATGAGACAATGAATCAATGGGTGTGATATTTACCCTTCTTGAAAATCAGCTGAAAATTTGTGTGAAAATGAAAAGTCTGCCTGAGGCCTCTGCGCACAGAGCTGCCTGCCTATATTGGAATGCATTGTCACAACATGAGGGTATCCCTCTTGTACCATCATTTCCTTTACAAACCATCAGATAAAAAAATGAATGCAATTAAAGGCCAGTGCTCTTTGTCCTGTCCACTATCAGACATGAATAATTAATCAGGAAAATGACAACAACAACAAAAATTAGGGAAAAAATATAGTTGCAGAGCACAGAACTCTTTTACCCTTTCCAGTCTAGGCCGAGTGAGTACCTAAGTCCTTCAGGACCTTCCCAGGAGATCAGCATATTACCCATAAGTGACTGACTGGGAAAAGAGTCACTGAGAGCATGGATATGCTGCTGCTGCTGCTGCTGCTGCTGCTGCTGCTGCTGCTGCTGCTTTCACCCTGTGTCGGTGGAGACAAGGGGCATCCTCAGCCCACTGTAGCTGGAAACCCTCTGTGGTACACCAGATCAGGAAAGATGACACAGAATTATCTGTCACAGCCATTTATCCTTGAGCACTCTCATTTTAGCAAAGGAGAGGTTAGATTTTGGCCAGGGTCTTTTAGGCCTGCAGCTTTCAGAGCTCTTGGAAGTCGTATGAGAACAGTTTATCTCAGGGCTGACTTTGAACATCCTAATGACAGCATGGGATTCCTGTATTTCCATGAGGCTGCTCAGTGCTGCAGCCTGACATGGTTGTTAGTTTAAGCAGCAAAATAAAGGGTTCCATATGTCTTGAAATTAGAAAACAGTGTCCAACTTTGGAAAGATCTGGCTCCACAGAATTCCAAAGGGAGTTAGAGTGATAGCATTCATGAGCTTGGAAAGAGTTTTACTTTTTCTTACAGTGACTCACTGGAACACACTGGATGATTTGACAACACGGTTTCTGTAAACAACTTGAGCGGCACAGAGTTACAAGTGATGGCACTTTGCAGAAAGTGGTCCTCATTGCATTTGAAATTTCAGTATAACAGTTGTTTTATAGCTGGCTCCACAAGCGATCTACAAGCATCTCTTTGGAGGTTTTATAATTCCAGTAGTTCAATTCTCCATAATTTACCTGCTTTTTCAGAGCTGCTGAGCAACTGCAACTGATACTGAATCCCAACATACAAAAGTGTCCAAATGAGATTAAAAAGGTGAATTGCATTATTTGTCTGAATGGCTGAATGGCTGTTTGTGCATGGCAATACCAAATCTGTGCAAAATTATATGCACACCTACCTTGAGCATCTGCCTGGAACTTGATGCAAAGACAAAAGAAAAATATCATAAGCCAGGGGCCGATGTGGGAAGTGCACTTGAACATTAATAATTTAGCAGCCAAAAATGAAATGCACTGTACTCTTAAGCAATAACTGAAGAACTTGCACTAAATACTTAATAAACCCTTTAGAAAATGCTACGATTTAGTGTAGACAACACCTATTCATCTTAATTGGCATAGGCTTGTGTATATCCTAACAAACACAAGTAATGCAAAAGCTTAAGTGACAACAGGAGGAATGTAATTTCTCTGCCTCCCATGCTGCCAAAGAGGGTTGTGTCATTGCTGCCTTCCAACCTGAGCTTGTTTGTCACATAACACATGGCCTATTACCTCATTACCTCGTGAGTCTCACTGGCAGAATTTCTACCCTAAAGAGATCTTCCTTTGTTGCTGAGATTAGTAATACTGCAAGTGCAACTTGTGAGGTCTCTGGTAGGAATGCTCTCTTTTTGAGGAATGTTTATCACTGACTGTCAGGGAGTCTACTGTGCATATACTTGGGCTGTCATTGCTTCTCAAGTTGCCTATTTAAAAACTGTTAAAGTTCACAAATGCTCTACAGAAGTAACTGGTTACAAAAACTCTTCTGACCCATTCCCTAGCTCTTGGTGAAACATCTTATCCCACACTTACCCAGTATAACTTCCTGTTTACGTCTCTTACTTAATCTTTTACATTTGTATGCATTCGCTTTTCAGCCTGTTATGCCTGACCAGACCTCCATGAAACAAAAACTTGTCCAATATCACCCCTGATTCTTAAAAAGCTTAAATGTGGATGGTTTGTGGGAGTTTAAACCTGCTATTCATGTCCTGATTTGCTAAACCACACCTTGAGTTAATGACAGCATTCGTTTGATTTGGGATGCTTGGTATTTCCAGACAGGGCCAGAAAATTACATTGTTGGTCCAAATTTCTCAAGGTTTCTCTGGCCAAAAATATCCCAAAAATAGCAACATATCCTACTGGACAGTACTTTCAATCATTGCAGGAAAAGACAGCATTTCCCAGAAGGTGTTGAAAACCTGCCGCAAAGCTGGTACACACTAAAGTAACAGAATTTGAAAAATGGGGGAGCAATAGCTGAATGTAAAATTAGAAAAGTTTGTGTTTCTGCTTTCACTTACAGGACATGGGGGACAAGCAAATTATATGCTCAGGGTCATGAACTCTATTTCATCTCTAAAACTTCCCTTGAAGTTCAAACTAGTTTTTCCCCTTCCCCAATCAGAAATGGTCATAGCAAAGCCTACTAGACTACTAGTCCTATCAGTTCTGCTAGTCATACCAGCTTTACTAGTCCTCCCAGGAAACTAGGTCAGTCCTAAAGTACTGCTTCATCAAGTAGCCTTATTTTTACTTTGACATAAACATCAGAACAGATTTTAGATTCATAATCTATCATATGAAAAACAGGTTTATATCATATGAAAAAGTGTGCAGTTTGACTACCAAAAGAAACTCATACCAGACAGATCTTTTGGAAAAGACAGTTGACTCACTTGGACTAAAGAATTGAGACAAATCACTAACTAGACTTCAGAAAGTACCTCATAGTGTGACTCGTAAAAATCATTGGTGAAGCTGGAGGGGCAGGGGCTGGTGTGTTAGAAAAACTGATCTCTGTTGAATTCAGATACTAAAATGGTTTAAAGTAAATTATTCATTTTGGGGAAAGTTTATTCTGAAAGTTTCTCAAGGTTATTTCTTAGGAATAAACTTACCTAAATCTCTCATTTAAGTTTAGAGAAAAAAAATTCGTATGAGCCGATTACAGATGCTTTTGTAGCATCTTTAATACAGAGGGAAAACAAAAGATAATTTTCAAAAATTTTCATGACCTTGCAGACTGTGGGAGAATAACAGAATTAAATATGGTAGGAGAAGATGTGCGTTCAGAGTCTGGTACTTTCAACACATCCCAGGAGAGTTAGTTTGGGGAAGAAATGCAGCCACTTGTTGAAGATTATGCATACTGGACAAAAGTACTTTCTAGTATATATTTTTGAATTTTAACAAAATTCAAAAATGTTATGTTACATTCTGGAAGAGATTGCATTGCACTAATAAGTGGCACCAGTTGTGCTCTGGAGTACAGCAAGGCAGAGAGAGGGAGAAACCCAAGATTTGGCCTCGGCCGCCCCTGTTCTCTTTGCAAATCACTGTAATCTGTAGTGCATTTTCAAAACTCACAAACTGTCATTGCAGCAGCAATAGATAAAGGTTCTTTATACTCTTTCTCTCAGCCTACTGGGTTCTCACATTAGCACAAGCTGGAATTTGGCACAGAGGGGCTGCTTTTTTGCAGAGATGCTTACATCTATTTCAGGAACATCTGCTGCAATATGAAATGTGTGGCACATACTCCATGACTTGCCACATAATCCTCATGTGACAAATAACTAAATATAAAATAAGTCTGAGAAAACTAATAAACTACAGCAATGCCAGGAATAACAATCAATAACATAGCTCCTCTTTTAAGGGATGAAACAGGAAGGTCACATTATGTCTAATTGCAAACATTGCAACACAAAACACCACCATCATTGTGCAACTATAATTTTAACTTCATGCTCAGTCAGATCACAACAATAGTATGAGGCTCAGTGACCTTCTGCTAGTTGACCAAGATCTTAAACAATAGGCCAATGTAGTCATCATTATACCTCCTAGCACTGCCACTATTGAGGCCAATTTTTTTCTAAGGAGTCAATCAGAAAATAATTGCTAATTGAAACTACATCACAAGGAAGTGAATTCTGATATCTGACAATGAATGCAAATATTTGATGTAAACATATTAAAGGCAATTAAAAATCAGAGATATATCTGTGGTGACATACATTAGAGGATGATTTAAGACCTGTATGTGAAGAAAATTTAGACAACAATACTGCAAAAAAACGAAAAAAATGTACTCATTTTCATGTCTCAGATCCTCTTGGTCTATCTTAAAATTTGGGGAGGCAGTTCAGGACTCAACATAATAAATATTAGAAGAACAATGCACCTATGTTTCTGCCTTCCACCTCTGCAACCTCCCTGATCCGTTAGGAAAAATAAAGTCAAGTCATATTTTCCTTCAGATTTTACAGAATGTGCTGTGTACAGTATGGGCATAAGGGTTAACATGTATCTTATAGATAGCTGAATGCGTCAGATAGATGAATCAACCTTCTGTGACCTGATGCTACAGTGAATTATTAGATTATATGATATAAAATGTTCAGACATCCAAGGAGTTCTTGACTGCTCCATAGTACCAGCAAAGAATGAGAGAACTCCTTTGTCATTACTACCACTGAAGAAAAAAAAAGGGTGAGGGGAGGAGTATTGTACAGTATACACCTATTATTTTGTTTCATTTTAGAGAATAGGAAGTATTAATTATACCTGTCTTTTAAAGTTTCCCATAAAATAGCGCCACACTCTGGTGCCAGAAAGTATTAATAATTAATTATTGATTGAAGAAAAATTATTAAATAAATTATTATTAAATTATTATTAAATTATTAATATTGGTTAGTTTTTCCTTTTTAAATGTTACATTCTGCTATCTATTGAGAAGTCAGGTCAATTAATGCTGCATGTTGTTTGTATTTATGATTGCTATGTCTTAAATATTATGTTTGTGGTAACCTTTTCAGCAAAAAACACACAGTATCATGCTGATAGCCAGTTCTCTGTACTTCAGCACACTATTTGAATTTCTTTACTCATCTGTTTTACATCTCATAGCAAAATTTAAGGATGACTTGGGGGTCCACCACCCAGTTTGTAGAGCAGATAAACATCTCCATTCTCTCTCAAAATTTGTAAGGCAGGAATGGATACATACCTGGACAATTGTAACTCAAAGACCAAAGGCAAAAATAGCCAGGCAAGTAACCTCATTGTGCATGCGTGCAGTGCATTCATAAAAGCAATTCCCTCTCTTTGCTGGCTCTGAATCTTGCTCACTGCTGAGCAGTTTGCTCTGATTCCAACAAAATCTTTACATATACCCAGCCTTAAGAAAGGCGGAGAGCCTTTACCTGACTGGTAAAGTCAACAGTGGCAGTGGTGTTGGCGTGCTAAAATGTAGCCTTAAAACTGGTTGTAAAATAAAGAATTCTTTTAATTGGGCAAATGGATCACGCCTTAATCTTCTCAAGTGAAAAATAAGGAATATCTTTATTATGAAATCCTTGACAAAATACCCCCAGGATATGCAGCAAGTCCAGAGAGCTCTTGAATGCAATTGTGCAATACCTTTGAACTCTCAAACAGTCAAAGTGAAGGAGGGCAGGAGAAGTGTGTTTCGTTTGATGATTCTTAGTGTCAAATCTGTTCCTGTACTCACACAAGTTCAGAGTGGGAATCTTACTTGCTATGGTGTAAAAACTATCCAAAATCTTCACAACAACTAAAAATAAGAATATAATACTGAGAGAATAGACATCTTCAGTTCTCTGTAAAAGTGCCCAAACTGGTACAAAAAGGAATGTAAGGACCATTTCCAATAGTGCAAAAGAATGTAGCTGGTAGGCAGAGACGAAGATGAAATGGAAATATTTAACATTCATTCGTGGTAGAAGCTCTCTGTGAAGGGCACGAAATCCTCAGACTTACTTTTCCAAAAAATTGAGAAGAGAATGGCCACACTTCTTTTAATCTCATCCAGACTTCTCAAATCCACTTTTTTGCTTCCTTTTTTCTCTTTTTTTCCTAATAATTTTAGAATTGATTAGTCTTCTTGCTGTTTTCTGTCAGTCTTGTACTTCATTTCTATTGTGGAAGAGATCTTTGTGTGACGCAGGTAGTGCCCCAAGTGTTTGATCTTTGACCTCCACTCAGAGGCTGTTTTATGTAGAAAAGCCCTGTGATTATTGCCATTACTTTCTTTAACCTACTTTTTCACCTTGAAGTGTAAAGGGTCACAGCTAGGGCCTAGCTCTTATTGCAGTCTTTAGATGAAGCATATACTATGAAAAGAACTCTGTTTTTATTTCTTAGGAATTATGGGTTTAAGCCTCTGAGTTCCGTGAAAATAATTATTGTTTTGGCCACCTTTTTCTCCTATATTTGATGCTGCTGAGTGAACTAAATTACCTATCTAACAGGAAGGTTAATGATAGTTGTAAGCCAATATTCATAGTCTCTGCTAATTCTCTTATTATTTTTCTTAAACCTTTTTGTGAGCTATTGCCTCTCAGTGTCCTGTTGTTTTAACCCTTTCTCATGTATCAGTAGCTGAGGATGACTAATTTTTATTACCCTAAACTGGACCAGGGTTTAAAACATTTATATGTCCATAACTATATGATTTGCAATAATCGGAGCCTATGCTGAATTGTGTAAAGGTAAGAGAGTGAGACATCAGAAAACTAATTATTTCTTTGGGGTTTTTTCTCATGAAGATGCTTAAAAGTGGCTCACCACCTCTACTGCAGTAAGTAAATAGTCTCAGTTTATTATTATTGTTGTTGATGATGATCATGTTGTTTTTACTGTTATTTAAAAAGTGGATCTAAAAGTCCTTCACGAAGGAAAAACACTTGTATCAACTTTTGCGGATAATGGTTTATCATGAATGAAAGTTTTTAGGACTGCAGCTCCAGACGAAATGACCTAAAGCAGCTTGCTAAATGCCAGGAAATATAAAATGCATGTAACAGAAAACGGGCTTGGTGTGCAGGCTGCTACCTGCAATGCTGATGTCATTGTCTAATAGTTCCGTATTTTAGCAAGCACCAGCCATAGGAAGGATGGATGGTCGGCAGTGAATTCATGTTGCACAAAATGAAAAATGCCCCATGCCTGGATATTATAATAAACATAATATTATAATAATAATTACAGTATTTAATATATGGGATTAGTCCTTCTGATAGCACCATTAGCCATCACTATACCCTGTAATAGGTGGCTTCATCCTTGTTATGACATGATCTTTCCTACTGTTTATTGACTTTTCAATGCAAGGGGGAGGGAACATTCCCAGCCCCCCAAATCTTTAAGAAGCTACTGTAAAGCTGTGGTTTTATTCTCAGCTGGAATGTTTAGAAACCCTTAGAGCTAAATACCTCGGTGTACTGCTTAAACACCAACAACAGCCTTATGGGGCCTTGCTCAACTTTAAACACATCTTTTTTTGTTGAGAATATTGCATTCTGTCACAATTCTGTAGGCAAACCCTGGGCCCACATTAAATATACCAGCTTCATTGAAGCTTACTGAATTGGACTGAGTAGCTTTTTGTTTTATTCTCTCTTTACTTCACCCCCGGCTGAGACTGGACAGCCTTTCTTCTAGTGGAGCATGCTTTAAAACATCCCAAAAGAAGGGAAGGGGGTGGAGTGGATGGGGGAGGGGGCAGGCTGCTTCATAAGGAAACCAAGAGGTGCAGCTTAGGCCCATAATTAGTCTTGATCCTTAGAGTCTAAAATATTTTAACACCAGGTTTCTGATTGCAGCCTTGCAAAGTGGATTTGGGAATGCAGAAAAGTAATTAGGTCTGTGCATTGAAGTGTGGAGAGCATTTAAAAGTGAATGGGTGGTTACTACATTCTTGGCAGCCTGGTTTTTATCTTTTCGTGCCACTGTTGTTAGAGATGATGGGTTTATTGCAGTTTTAGCACTTTGGAGGTGGCTGTGTTTTTCTTAACCGAACCTTTCACTTTCTGTCTCTTAGAGGAATACTTGTGGCAGAAGGAAAAGTGAAGAAAATGTGAAATCACAAAAATAACATAGCCTGAAATCCCCCAAAATATTGTTTGCAGGAGCAGAAAAAGCAAGAATAAACCACAGTCCTGCAACAGGCGACCTGCAAAGAATCCAGGTTTAATTAATGACTCATTCTGTACAGAATCTGCTGGAGACAATGGTCAACCCAAGGAGAAGAAAAAAAAAAATTATTAGATTCCCTGGCAGGGTGTGCTCACATCATCATCTGTTCAAACCACTGGGCAGACAGGACTGGAACCATCAACCTCCCTGTAACTCCGGACCATTTTTCCAATGTGGATAAAACCAGCATGCAAATGGTGAAAAAGCAGCTAGGAATTTACAGTCATGCAGATACATACATGTCACAATGCTTAATAATTCATATGTTGTTGTTGTTGTTGTTGTTGTTGTTACTCTTAAGTATATATACCTTTAAAATAACAATAGATGGATTTTCTTGTCAAATGCACCATTTGCTATTCAAAGGCTCACTGTTGCTGACCTGAAATCATAAAAATTTTGTTTAAAAAAAAAGTTCTAAAATTATGAAAGGAATCTATACATTTCCAAATGAGTAAATACTTCTATGTCTCTTGCTGGTCTAACTTCAGACTGTTGCACTAAAAAGTTATGTTAGAAATATGAGGATATACTGGGCCATAGAAAAATGCAGGAAGGTCACATATTAGATGAGACAAATTGCTTAAAACATTGGCAAGGATTTGCTGAGGTATAAGGAAAAGAACGATAGTTTACAATAGACATCTGATAAACAGATAACCTTGGGGTACTATCATTCTATTATTTATCAGATTATTCCTTTTAACTAATTCAGTTCTTTTT
This sequence comes from Platysteira castanea, assembly GCA_013397175.1. Taxonomy (NCBI): domain Eukaryota; kingdom Metazoa; phylum Chordata; class Aves; order Passeriformes; genus Platysteira; species Platysteira castanea. Next base: position 117,133 of record VYXC01003805.1, on the reverse strand, counting down.
TCAGGGTCTCAACTGGCTTTTGAATGATATTTTAGTGTCATTTTCTTTTTTTTTTTTTTATCAATTTTTAGCTGATCTACTCTTTTTCTTCTATTCAAAGTACCTAAAATTTTCATTTTATCTTTGGATTCAGTAGATATTCATTCACATAAAAAATTGGATTCATTTTTTAAAGGGAATCTGTTATATATTTCTTCTCTTTGGTCCGATGCCTGAGAAATACATTTTTTTGGTTGGCCCTTGCTAGCAGGCAGAATTTCATTCAAAAGTCTCTCATGTTTGTGAATGCATGGTAGAAAGGGTNGAAAAAGCAGCTAGGAATTTACAGTCATGCAGATACATACATGTCACAATGCTTAATAATTCATATGTTGTTGTTGTTGTTGTTGTTGTTGTTACTCTTAAGTATATATACCTTTAAAATAACAATAGATGGATTTTCTTGTCAAATGCACCATTTGCTATTCAAAGGCTCACTGTTGCTGACCTGAAATCATAAAAATTTTGTTTAAAAAAAAAGTTCTAAAATTATGAAAGGAATCTATACATTTCCAAATGAGTAAATACTTCTATGTCTCTTGCTGGTCTAACTTCAGACTGTTGCACTAAAAAGTTATGTTAGAAATATGAGGATATACTGGGCCATAGAAAAATGCAGGAAGGTCACATATTAGATGAGACAAATTGCTTAAAACATTGGCAAGGATTTGCTGAGGTATAAGGAAAAGAACGATAGTTTACAATAGACATCTGATAAACAGATAACCTTGGGGTACTATCATTCTATTATTTATCAGATTATTCCTTTTAACTAATTCAGTTCTTTTTTCAGGGTCTCAACTGGCTTTTGAATGATATTTTAGTGTCATTTTCTTTTTTTTTTTTTTATCAATTTTTAGCTGATCTACTCTTTTTCTTCTATTCAAAGTACCTAAAATTTTCATTTTATCTTTGGATTCAGTAGATATTCATTCACATAAAAAATTGGATTCATTTTTTAAAGGGAATCTGTTATATATTTCTTCTCTTTGGTCCGATGCCTGAGAAATACATTTTTTTGGTTGGCCCTTGCTAGCAGGCAGAATTTCATTCAAAAGTCTCTCATGTTTGTGAATGCATGGTAGAAAGGGTTCAGCTTTTGCTGAATGTGTTTGCTACCTCTTATGTCTGTGATAGGAGGAAAAATAATACTCTTTGAAACATGCCCTAAATTGTTGACTGTAACTGAGTGACTTGGACTTTGCACAAGTCTCTTGGGTAGATTTAGCTTTATAAAACCAATGTCGGTTTCAGAAAATTTGACATCTCTTTCCAAACTCTGGGAGTCAAACCATAGGCACAAGATCTTCCTATGATGTGGATGAAAAGGGCTGATCTTGGTGCTTTTGGAGTCAGTCGCTAGTTAGAAGACCTCAGGTCGTGCAGCTTTAAGACCCCAGTAAGACACTAAGGTGAACATTTGCTAGATGACATTGGAAAATTAATTTCCTATGGTTCCTTTGAGATGTGTGCATCTGAAGGGTCTTCTGTGCTTGTTGCTATTCATATTGCACACCTGAATCCTTTATATAACTTCTGCATGGTACATATTAATTCCAGAAACACCAAGCCTATGAAACAGGTTCCAGTAATGATGCTGAAGACCTGGTGAAATAATGTTGAAGTAACACTTCCAGTTCTGAAACACCAGGTTTTGAAATACCATGTCTGGAGAGGTGAAAGAGATATGCAGAAATGACAGTAAGACTTGAGGAGACCTAACAGTATTTCCATCAATTCATGGGAAGTAATAAAGCCCAGGAAGCATCTGCCTGACAGCCATGGAGGTGAAGGGCTCATGCTCAGAGCCAGGGTATCTGTACCCAAAAAAGAGACACTGCCTGCCCTTAAAACACCTCACTGCTTTTTTCAAGCTCAGTGTTAGGTTCATGGGCCACATTTCAACCTCATTTGCATAGAAAAGGAACACTTGTGTTTATCACCTCTAAGTCAGAGCATACTATTGCATAATCCAGCATGCTATTGTCTCAGTATTTCCTCACCACACTTGTCCCTCTCTCCAACATGCACATGTCAGAAAGTTCTCCTCAACTCCTATGACTCAGGGAGCTGATGGCATCAGGGCTATAATTTGTCCTGACTTTTCACAACCATATCACAGCCAGGCAAGAACAGTGTGATGCTGACATTTTGGTAGTTAAACTTGTGCACCTACAGTGCAATAAGGAATAGGAAAAAACAGTCAAAAAGGGGTAAGTTTTGTTGTACTGTTGTTGTTAATGGCTACTATTTGTCCTGGTCCTCCTTCTTCTGCTGTTGCTATTTGGCGTCCCAGGTCCTCCGGCATCTCCGAATTTCGTTTGGATTTCCATATTCAACAGGACATCATTTGCGTTAACGTAAAGGTCAGAGATCAACAAAACCCATTTTGCTATGACAGTTCTCGAAACACTAGTTCATTTATATATGGAGCAACACGACACGCATGCTGAGATCTGCATTTTTGGGGGCATGGTAGTGACCTGTGCATCAACACTGATGTCCTTCTTCACAGCTCTGGGAAATTGCCATCATGCAATGAGATTAAACGTGGAAAGAAACAAAGACATGCAAGCAGGCTAAGGATCTGAGCCCATGAAAGGATGGAATCCAGGAGCAAAGAAGCTGGAAGAGACAACAGTGGTGGAGGGGTAAATGACCCTCTATTTCTTACACAGATCAGCATGACGTAGCATGTGTGAAAACTTGCTTGGTTCTCTCCAGCAGACCGTCAGTAAAACCTAAGGTTATGTCAGCCTTTCCGTCCCACGACAGCTCACACCTCCAGAGGCCAAAAAAGCCCAGCAGAAATGGGTGAAAAGAAGGTTAGGCACTTCAGTGGAGCCGAAAGCCAATTCCCTTGGCTGACTGATAATCTGTTCTTGCTGATGCTTGAGTTTGGTACCAGGAAAATGAAAAAAGGAATTAAGAGGGACAGTTTGCTAAAATGGCAAAAATGAAAAAAGACAGCAAAGTAATGGTGAGCATTTAGAAGGCTTTTGAGGAGAATGTCTTACCTCTCACTGGAGGTCTGACCAGTGCTTTCTTCCAGTCTTGTAGAATGAAGGTGCACGTGCCTGATAAGGCAATATCCTGGAGGTTCCCACTGAAGTCTCACACCTTTGTGTACAGACAAAAAAAAAAAGGAGGGGTAATTCATCAAAGCATATCAAAAATTACTTCTTCAGAGCTCTGTGTTTGTCCCGATAAGACAGGATTCCCAAAAGTTGTGTACTAGAGAGAATTTACACCACATCGGGTACAGAGGATAGATCAAAGTCCTCCTTAGTGACACTGGATATGGATGCAGATGTCCCAAACACAAAATTTCTCATTTTTGCAGGGCTCCGAACCCAAACCTACAGTCTGATTTCACATCTTGCTTTAGCTCTACATCAGTTGGGGCAGTGCTAACCTTGGAAGAATCAAGCAGTATGTATTTTGTAGTTTGCAGGTGGAGCCTGTTTGGTACTTTTTAAGGAGTCATATGTTTTGTATTATACACAGTGAGTTGTAGAATAGCTGAAATAGTGTATCAATTCCTTTTCACTTCAAAATTTTAAAATTGTCTCACAAAACTTAGGGTGTTAATTTAACTATTATATGACACTAAATGTGACTGTAGGACAATATTTTTAAATTAAATACACATTTGTACATAAATATTACTTTTCAACCAGGGGGTTCAGAATAAAGTTCAGATTTAAATTGCTCATTGCACTTATTTATCAAACTCTTCTGAATTGTGAAAGCTGTTAAAAATGGGTGGAGTTAAAATAAAACAGTTCTAGGAACGGTAAATTTTTTGAGTGATGGTTAATTAAGTAAATTAAATTTGTTATAATTGTGATAAAAGTCACTAAGTTTAAAAAATCCAAAACACTTCTTAGCAAACACAAACTCTGAAATATTTTGAAATAATGTGGTACAAATTTTCCAATGCCTATTATTTGAATTAATTTTATCGTAAAATCTGAGGTATTAACTGGGTTCTGCAATTATGCTTAGAAATTTTAGGAAAGAGGAAATATTTTCTTATGTTATGTTAATGTAGAAATTGCATTTGTAATGGGATCAAAAGAGAGGTGGAACCTCCAAGAAACCATGAGTTTCCTTACCATCTAAGTGGGAATCCAAAAGGTTATTATTTCTTTTGCAACCTCATAGATTGCCTGGAACTATCACAATCGTGACAGATTGGTCACCCTTGCAAATTCTGTTATATGGCATCAATTGAATGCTTCCTGCAAAATGATCATCATCAGGTAACAGCAAACTAAAAATCTGAAAATAAAAAATAAGATATCTTTCCACTCTTGCTTTTAGCTATTTCTTCTACCAGTTGAAAGAAAATCAACTTTCATTGATGACTGTCATTAGCCTAGGATGGCTAGATCTCAGTTTTGTGACAAGTTTCAGAGAAGGCCCCCAGAGAACTTCTATTTTCGCTAAGATGCAGAACCTGAGAAAATATCTTCTCACTCTTTTTATTTTCTATTCCTGCTCAGTAACTCTCAGAGTCCCATGAGAATTGCTCTGGTTTCTTCTGTCAAAATCTCGGGAATCTGCTTTTCTATACCTTTTTTCACTTCCTTGTATGTAGGGTGCTATATAAGTATAAAGTATAATTATTTCCTTAGGATACATAAGCAGAAATTCCAGAAGATTGACTCTCTTAGAGCCTTTCACAAGGGTTTGGTGAATTAAGTGTGCTTTTTCTCATTTCTAAAAGAAAACAACTACACGAATAAGANAAAGATATAGACTCTAATTCAATTTTCATGCCAACAGTCAGACAACACAGCTTCCTTGCTGCTGGAAGTCTAGAAGCTACAACTGAAAGCTAACTAGAGGATGTGCTGGTACATAGATACTCAAAATGCAGCATCAAATCAATGACGTTTGGATCCTGAAAATATCCTTGATATTGAAACACACTGAATCACATTTGTAAACCACTCCAAAATCACTGCCTTTGGAACACCTTTGCCTTTTGAAGAGGTTTTAGGACCCTTCTGTATGCTTAACTGATTTTTTGAGCTAGAGCATAGTCCTGAAATTGGATAATGGACTGATTTCAGTGCTGAAATGAGGCATAGGATTGAATAAGCAAAGGGAAAGCTGTATTTCATCTGTATGTACCAATGATAATCAAATTAGCACTCTATGTGTTGCAGAGCAATGAGTATAGAGGTCAGTTGTGTGTGATGACCAACTTTAACTTTCATGTCTGGTATTCTTTCCCTTTTTCATCCATTTCACTTATACAGTTCCTATTTCTATTGGATCAAAAGCAGCATAATGTGGTGACACATTGCTAGACATTGCATTTTTCTATTCTCAAAAATTCTTGTGCCAGACCCTGTTTTAATTGCCAGTGGCATAAGTCATAGCTAAGAATTAATTGCTGAGCATTTGTGCTGAGTAGAGATAGAGTGCTCAGGATCAAATTCATCAGCATAAAGAGTTTTAGCAGCCACCTTTATTTAATCATGTCTTTGGCATTTCGATGGCAAAATTGTTAAGAGATGTATGGAAGGACTGGGATTGATAAGGCACATCTAAAGCAAAACACTTTATGTGCTTTAATTTAATTGCTATTGCCACTGTCACAAGTTAGCTGTGAAATATTAAAACAGTATAGAATTTTCAGTAAATGCCAGCATCAAAGAAATCCCAGCCTGTGATTGACACAAGGTACTTTCCTTGCGTGACTTTCACTTCACAAACAGCAGAAAGAAGAAAACCTCCTGAGAATGCTGGCAAACCCTGTAACTCAGAGCAGCCGTCAGGATTCTCCAATTTAAGCTGGAACAAGATCAGCACTAAATTAAGAGAGCAGCAAAGGTAGTTTACAGCTATCTCATTCCTACCCCTGAGCCTTGCTGAATTCCAGTCAGTTGCAGCCTGTCGCTGGTTTTGATCTTTTTTCTCATGGCTCTTCTTTTTAAACTAATTTGTCGCCCATTGGAGGGAATGCCGAGGGGTATAAAGCCCCTTTCCTGACTTTTTTTTATTCAATCCTTAATTTTTCATGAAACATTACCAGGCACAGGGAGTATTCCCAACTCTGGTGCTGCCAAAGCTAGGACAGCTTGTGCACCACTAGCAAAGGATGCCATAGGCAAAATAACCTGGGCTGAAATCAAGAGCATTCTGAATCTCTGGTATTCACCCACCCACATGCATCACACCCTCAAAGCTTGTATAATATTGTATTGTACAGCAGCTGAGCTCATGTGGTGGCTTCTATAACTGGAAACATAGTTAAATGCAGGATGGTGATATCAGGTCTGGCTTCACTTTTTTATTTGCCACTGTTGCACAATCAGCCTTGAAGATGTTCTAACACAGGACAGCTCAGCAACATTGGGTGCAGTGGCAACAGGAAATAACTGTCCCTTCTCTTGTCAGCTTTGTGGTCTGATCACAGAAGAGCTATAGTCATGGTAAAACTATTGTTTATACTTGAAGTGAAGGTGAGGAGCAACCTATCACCTATAAGGTGATAACTTATTCTTATAATGGTAAAAGGTGATCTATTTGAACATTTCCCATCAACTGAAAAATAAAGTTCTGTTATTTTTTTCTTGATAGTTTCTGGGCTGGAAGTGACCTTTGCATTAGCAGTTCATTAGTTGCCAAAATATTTGCTACTGAGTGCAAAGAACAAACCGCATAAAATTGTACGTCTATTCAAACTGAATTGTGCATCAACAGGGGTTTCTGAGGTTGAGAGAGCATCAGCTCCAAGCTGGAAAAGGATAACAGCTGTCTGTATGGTAAACTGCCCATCCTATTCTCATGTGTCTGTTTAACATCTTACCTTTCATGGCTTGCATCAGTCGTTTTTGCCATTTAGTCTCATTTACGGGGGGTGAGATGCTATTTGCAAGGGGAAGCCCTAGGACTCGTTACTGGGACATATGCTTGTGCAAATGGAGACTTTTTCGCTCATGCCAATGACAGGAGAGAAGATCTTTGAACAAGCCCATGGCAAAGCTGTTATAAAATTGGAGATAAACAATCAGATTTAGCCACCCCCTCTTTACTCCTGAAGCGAAAAATGCCATTTTCTAGATTCTGTCTTTTTTCCTGTTATCTTTACAAGTGATCTTTCTGTTAGCGCTAAGTGAAAAGATTAAAAAAACACAAGGTTATGTGGGGAGGTCAGGTGAATCATACAGAGCCTTTAGTGTATGTTATGCCCCAGGTGTGCAATACAGAATTCTTTGCAGAGCAAGCACTTCTGATTTAGATTACAGTGTGAAGGCTGCACGTGCATGCTTCACTAAGGGTTTTAAACTCCCCATTTCAAAGGAAAATTATTTAAAGCCTGGGAGTTTACATGTTAGCCTAAGGTTTAAAGAACTGCCACTCCACATCAGCAGATGGAGATTTGGCCTTTGGTCAAAGACTGACTTGTAAATAACCTATTCTTCTATTACTATTTTTTAAACTGTTTCTGTGACTTTTATGTACTTTTCCAGAGGGAATGATCAGTTAGGATTCCCGGTTTTTAAGAAGCTTCCATCAGGACATTTACTGACAGTGAACACCAGGGTATTTCAGATTTTATAAGCTGTCCTGAGGAACTGGGTGACCGGATCCTTTAATGCATTTTGGAGAACTGTACTCAACTAAGAGCCATTTATTTTACATATTCTCTCTGCTAGATTTACATTTCTGTGGGTTTCTTTTTGTTCAGATCCCCTGCCTTACTCTGATAAAAGTTTGATCAGTGCAAAATCAGGAATTAAATACATTCACATTTGAAAAATGGTATCTCTATTTTAATATGATCCATTTGCATCTGACGTAGATTTTTATTGGACCTTGAATGTGCATTATCTCTATCATATACAGTCAGAGGAATACACATCTGCCAGTCCCATTAAAACACCACGCTCTTGTAGCCTTTCCTAATACTGACCTCCACAAAGACTTACAACCACAAAACTGCAACAATTCTTGCTTGTATTTAAAGTGAAAATAAATAAGTAAATGTAAATTACAATGAAAAATTTTTTAACTATTATGCAGCAATTTGATATAATAGTTTTGCCTGATGACAGCCTTAAGTTCACATATCTGAAGCTATAGTATGCAAACATGTGTATTGAATGTTTATTAAAGCAGGTATAGAAACATTTCTGTTATTTATGACATGCTACAGAAGGCAACAGAAACACAGATATCAATAGAAAGCAAGTTTATTTTCAAATATGGTGTTAAAATAGCTAACTCAGTTTACTGCCATGTTGCCACCCTGAAATTGCTTGGCAAATCCTGTGCCATATTCACCAACTTAAGGGGTATTATTTGGGATTTATTATTTGGGCTTTACTGGGGTGGTACTTGGCCAGAGGTATGTATAAATCAGGAAATTTGCTATAATCTAGTGTAGAGAAAAATCCATGGGTTAGTTTGCCAGTGAAGTGAGTTCCAGAGGCTGAACCAAGAAAGGTCTTATCTACATTCAGCATCAGTAGGAAGAAAAACGCTAACCTGAGTGTTTTTGAGTACTCTGAAAAGGGGAAAGGGGGTTTTGTAAGCAAACTGAGGTTTTTCTCTCCTTTTTCACTTGTAAACTGAATCCCCCTCCCTATACACCAAAAGATTGCCTATTACTATATTCAAGAATTTCCTATTAATTTTGGCAGTACACTAGGAGAAAATGAAGCTTAGACCCCCACAAGGTAGTTGTCATGAAGGCCTCCCTTGGCCACAACAGTTTTTGACAGTATCTACTGCTCTGTAAGTATCTTACCTGCACAGGTAACTGTGGTAGTTATACACTTATATGAAAGAAGTAGATAGATCGGAATTATGGGCTTTGTCATAAAGCTTGTTCTGTGGCCAAATGCGCAATGAAAACTGTTAAAGTTATTTATTTCCAGGTGGGATATTTATATACATGGTACAAATCTCTTCCATAGTCTTCTAAACGCTTCTTTGTCTTTGCCAAGCTGCAGAGGCCCCTGTAAAAATTGAAATTAGACCATAATTTCTTGTATTTGTGTTGCATTCAATAAAGCATCAAGACATTCTAATCTGTCCTAATTAGTATCCATGGATATAAATCTGGTCTGGCAACTGAGAGGAAACTGAGGACATTCACTGTGAACGTGCTCCTTCAGCAGTCTTGACTACAAGCAAGGTGTTTAATCACATCTACATCTGAGGTACTGCCTGAACAAGTGTGCCAAATGTGCCCATGTTTTGGGAAAAAAACCCAAACAAAGCAGTTAATGTTCGTGGAAGGTCTCATCTTTGGTAGCTCTGATGATTGAGATCATCCGTGCAGCATAGAAGATCCACCAGTAGGTCAACACTACCCAAACTTGTACTAATGCAGTTCTTGCCTTCTCTTGAATTGCACTTAAATACTATCTAGTTTGCAGGCAGAAAGTCCCTTTGACTTCTTCTGCTACCATTCTCTCTTTTTTCTGGGATGTTTCTGTGTTGAGTTATTCAGACCTTGCTGACTGTTCTGCCACCATGGCCTTTGCCATGGCTACCGCTGATTTGAGTAAATATGTCTCCAGTAGCTTGTTTGCTCCTAGTTACTGTGGTGTTCAAATGATACACAGACATTTATATCATATATATACTCATCATTGTGAAGGTTGAAGGTTTTACTACTCTTACCTTCTAAATGGAGAAATTAAACACTGAAATGTTAAAATATTTGCCCCAGCTTAACCACAGAGATTGAAACAGTTCCAGGAACTGAATCCAAGGAATACTCTAGTATTTTAACCATTGCACTATCCTAACCCTGACACGTTAAAACTGGAAGCTTGATCTGAGTGCAGTGTAAACTGACAAAATGCCATGTATCACACTTACTCATTAGTGTGACTTCAGGTTTATCATCTACAGAAACAGTACTCTCTGAAGAAGCCCTTAGGTTTTATTACATCCTTTGTATATAAGATATCCATATTAAAAGCCTCATCTATCTCAATGCATAGTTATGGTATAATTCTTGAATAGCACTTTCATCACCATGCATGTATTATATCTACAGCAATGAAATGAAATGATCTAATTCTGCAATACATAAATTATGAAGCAACAGTGTGATCAGCTAACAGTACAGTGCCATGTGCTGTTAACATAGTGCCATAGATCTAAGGCCAGGGTAATATCTGTTATTTTGTTTGCTTGGGTATGTCAAAGTTAACTTGGATTGGGCGTTGATCACACTCAAATGCAGCACACAGCTGGTCAGGTCCTCCTGCAAAGGAACCAAGACAGTGTAGAAACCTAAAGCATATGGTTGGACTTGAGGATCTTAAAGGTCTTTTCCAACCTTAACAATTTTACAACTCTTTGATATTCACAGAGGTGACATGGGAAGATAAGATCCCAAGTTTTCCAATTGTCTTTGAAAATATAACCAAGAGTTATAGTCTAGGTGCTATAGAGAACTGGGCAGGTCAAAGACCATGGTGAAACACTCTTCTATCTTTTGAAAGTCAGTTGTCTTGCTTAGACTCCTAAGCCAACAACTGAACCAGTTTTCAAAGTCTTCTCCGATATCTTCAGCCAACAGACATTACAAGTTTCTTGCTTCTACCTTCATATCTATAGTAGAATCGCAGGAAAAAGCATGGTTCAGCCTGGTCTCAGGTCACTCACTGCCTGTGTTGTGTTCCAGTGATGAGATGCAGATGGTGCAAAGAAAGAAATAATAACGCTTTACCGCCTCCAGAGAAACAGAGTGCCCATCCTCTATACAGTTAGAATAGTCAGCTGGAAAGGGTATCAAACCTAGAAAACGAGTTATACATTACTTATTTTCATGTCTGTGTGACTATATTTCCCCCTTTCTGTCAGGGAAATGGCTGTAACAATTTGGAGAGAGAAGAAGCTCTCCTTGTCTATACAATACCCCAGGAAAAGCCCACTGAGAATAAATTACAGAAGCAACTAAATATTAATTTGATTTTTGGGAAATTTAAGTCAAGTTTTGAAAATGTAGTGTTTTCCATAGCAGTTATTTGACCTTTGCAACCGTATACAAAAGGGGCATCAATTAATTTTCTAACGCTCAGAGAGAAAAGTAAATATAATACAGCAGAAGTTCCAGAATTTGCCTGTTGAGTATTTTCTTAAACTTTGGGATAGCTCTGCTTTTGCACTACGTTGCACAGATGCTAAAGCCAAATGTCATGGAAATGATGTCTGTGAAAAGATACAACTGGGAAGAGGAACACTAGCACTCAGGAACATCACCATTTAAGAAGCAATTCAGACCCAGGGTCTTGGTACCACTCTCAGGTGCTCCAAATGTCACGTCTGTAAGTTTTGCCTTTTATTGAAAGCTGGCAGCTCTGTTCAGTTTCCCTTGCTTAGTTCCATGATGTTCTAACTGCGCTGAAGGAAAGAAGCAGTTTAATTTCGAGTGTCATCAGGGTACCAGCAGACCCAGGCATCTCTGCCTGCGAGAATCTGTGTAGAAATACCTTCATTAATAGAGGACAGTATAAGGCTTGAATGCAAGGCTTAATAGCCCTTCCAAAATGCTTTGTATCTTTAATTATAGCCCTGACTCTTCCAGATATGCATATAAATGTCTAATCTTTTTTTAATCCTATTACTTTCCTGTCCTCCAAGAGCTTCTGTGATATGGTTTCACAGTATTTATATATCTTGTGTGAAAGAATGTTTTTTAATTGATCATTCTTTAATATCCACTGTTTGGCATTATTAAATGCCCTCTCCCACTCAAGAAAGAGTGGAAATGCACGGATCTGTGTGCTCCAGACCATGTATTGCATTGTATGGTTGCATAGTGTCTGTCCTAATACATCTCCCGTCTAAGGTAAACAGTCCCAAGCATTTTCATTCAAGATTTTTAAGCAATATTGTTTTACAAGTTGCCATGTATTTCTGAGTATCCTTTTTAGGATCAAATTGAACACGACCATATTTACTTCCCATATCATAGATGTGATGGAATTTAATAACAAACTCCCACAGACAGACCAGCTGACATAAAGTAGGTGCACCCTGAGGATGCAGCCAATTCACCTCTGGCAAATTCATTTATTCCTGTAGCTCAGGCACTCAGGCACCTGCACTGTCCAGATATTCTGTTATGTAGGGACCACAGAGATAGACAGCCAGGACATCTCCACCAGTGGTGAATTTCATGCTTCTGGTAGGTCAGTTGAATCTTCACTAAATAGCCCCCCTGCAATCTAGATTTTATTTTATTATATACCAGCTTCAACAAGAAGTAAATCCAATTATCCTGATTTTTAAAGTGATATTACAATAGACCTGGTCAGACAGGGAGATTAGATCTCTCTGGTGACACCATGAGGTGTAGCAGGCTAGGAATATTACCCCATTTTCTTCCTTCATGATTGCCATGAAGTTATTTCCTTGTTATTTCCAGTCAATCATCTCTCTCTTTATTTGTTCTGCTGCAGACAAATCTTTCAAGACTGTCCAGGCATTTTTTTATGGCAGATTCTACATCATCAGAGTCAGTAAGTGAAAACACATGTAATAATAATATTGTCTTCAACAAGGAGATGGGGATTATGACATTGTTTGAGAAAAATAATTTTTCACCATATGTGTAGCTAATCAAAAGTTAACGTCACAAAATGTTGTATTCTGAAGACAAACACAGATAACAATAAGAAGGTTATAGTCCTCTCTTTATTCAGAATCACTCAAAAATTTTGACTTCTTACTCACATCTGGTTTATCTAATTTAATATCGCCTTCTGTAGGGTATATTTTAATGTATGAAACTGAATATCATAATACACTGGACAAAGATTCCTCAACCAAACAGATTTTTCAATTATTTCTGAATTATTTTGGAATTTTACTCATATACTTTGATCAGTTTCTGAATTTCAGTATAATTTATGATATTGATGTGAATTTAAAATTTTATTTATCATGTACTAAAAAAATTGTATTATTAAGTATTAGTTAATTTTCAGATACCTTCAAAATATATTATTGTCTGAGTACCACTATTTTTACATGCATGTAGCAGGTATGTGTCTAATATATTCAAATGAAAAATACGGTGAAGTACAGTAGTGTTCATACCACTTTAAATTTTTGGATTAATATGTGTGACTGAGTTGGACATTCCTCCCTTTTATGTTGTATTGAATTGTACCCTAAATTACAAAATTAAATGCTTAAAGTAGAAACCTTGTCAGTTGCAATGTCACGGACTGAAATGCTGTAAAGATGAAGTTAGCCCTGCTGTTATTTCTGTCGAAACCTTCTGGCTATACTTCACATTTGGTGCTTTTATTTGTACCTCTATTTCTATTTTGCTAAATAAAATGTTGAAGTAACAGCATACACTGTGAAACACAGACTGTAAACATAAGCAGTGAATCCAGGCCAAGGTTGAACATACGAAATAAGTGCCACATTGTCAGAGCCTGGAAGGATGGATGGATGGATGGATGGATGGATGGATGGACGGACGGACGGACGGACGGACGGACGGACGGATGGATAGGTGGATGGAGGGAGGGAGGGAGGGAG
>VYXC01003805.1:86030-103520 GCA_013397175.1 Platysteira castanea | reverse complement strand
GGATGGACGGACGGACGGACGGACGGACGGACGGACGGAGGGACGGACGGACGGACGGATGGACGGACGGACGGACGGACGGACGGATGGATGGATGGATGGATGGATGGATGGATGGATCGATGGATCTGGGCATTTTGGGATGCCTGTGGGGGGGAGGGGGAGGGGCACTGCTGTTCCCCCAGGCCTCCAGCCCCACAGTGCCTGTCAATCATTGGCAGTCTTGCCTAACACAGCTTCTGACTGGCCAAGTGACCAACTGGGAGGAGGGTCCGCAGGGGCTTAAAAGGTGCCCATGAGGGAAGCACGTGGTCTTGACCCTATGAGTCTTCTGGAGTTTGTGCCTCGTTGTCACTGGAAGCTAGGAGTTCATAGATATTTCCAACTTTCTCTCTTTCATCTCCTTCTAATTCTCTTTTCATGGAACATTTTGGATAATGTGATATTGAACTGGTTTAAAGGTTTCTAGGTTAAATGGACTAGGTTAATGCTTTGAAAGTTGTTTTATGTTGAATTGGATGTTGTATTAAGTCCTTCACCAAAGTTCCTTGATTTTCTGTATTTTGTCAGTAAAGTTTTGTGTAATTTTACCTCTTGAGAATATCTGATTGGCATTTCTCCCATGCATTGACTCGCAGTAAAGGAACCTTTGGTGAAACCCTTAGAATTTAAATGTTCTGGGATGTTATACCCATGATTTGGCATTCTCCCGAAACTGAATTGTGCATCAACAGGGGTTTCTGAGGTTGAGAGAGCATCAGCTCCAAGCTGGAAAAGGATAACAGCTGTCTGTATGGTAAACTGCCCATCCTATTCTCATGTGTCTGTTTAACATCTTACCTTTCATGGCTTGCATCAGTCGTTTTTGCCATCATCTCCCCAGTTTAGCAAATAAAAGTAGTAACAATTTCTAAGAAACTACATGACCATGTATATCAAAACTAAATTAGTGTTGTTTTGGCATGTGGGCTATAAAACAGTTACAGAGCAAGGTGGTGGAGTCTCAGAATAACATCCTATACCCAATAGCCTCAGAGGGGTTACAGGATGATTTTTTGAGTACTTGCTGGTCTTTGATAGGTTTCTGAGTCTTTTTATCTCCCAGAAACACAATTTTGAGTCATTGATATTTCTGGTTAATGTTATTTTGAATGTATACAGAGGCAGCACTACTCAGAATGAGAGAATATCTGCACATATTTTACCAGTACTGCAATATATTTTTCTTAGGTTGGAAAGTGCTCTTTTAGGAAGTGTTCTAAATAATTATGCTTCATTTTGCAAAATAAAAATAGCATCTAACATTCAGTTGCTATGATTTCTTTCAGGAAAAGAAGCTGTTATGTAGAAGTGAACAAAGAGCTTTGCAGACAGGCTGAGTATTCTCTTACTTAGTTATAATATGTACTTCTACCAGCCCTGAACTGAAGTTTTAAAAAGCATTGGTCTGCTTATGCCTAAATCTCACTGGCAAATTATCTGAAATTGTATGGCAAACTATGTGAAATTTTACAGCAAAATAATCGTGCACACCATAGAATGTCTTTTCTTGGAGTTTCTTGTTTTGTGAGGTTTGGCACTGAAACATTCTTTTCCAGGAATATTTAGCACAGTCAAATAGTGTAGTTTTGGTGGGCTTGGCTGCCACTAAGCTGTGGATTCTGCAAACTTTGTTGCACAAGTTTCGCATGGCACGGCACAATGCATAGTACATGCACTGTAAATTGACCTAATTGTGTGTCTTGTATGTCCTATGACCCTCTAGTGCCCAGTCCTTTATAGTATCCTCCTTTGAAGTCAGAAACAATTTTATTGATTCTCAGTGGTTGCTTGGAATTGTAGAGGAAGAATGCCTTACTAATTAAATTCTCACTTCTGCTATGTCTCTATCACTAAGAACTTCGGATGCAATGTCAATTATGGTTTTTGCTTGCTAGTGCTAACATTGTCTTTAATGAAAAACCTCCTTTCTTTAGGTTCGGATACCTTAGCCATGAACCTGGCATGGTTTCCAACTGGCAGGCTTCAAAATAAATGAAATTTTAATCTCCATAATTATTTTTCTAATTTCAGATATATTTGATATCTGTGACTAAATTAAAGACAAAGCTTGCAACATGTTAACTTCACTACTTCATCTATGGTGATGAAAGGCTTTAATACTAAATGATTGTTTACAAACAGAGAATTGATCCTTATTTTATACCGAAGAGAACCATTTGGCTACCAAGTAAAATTTAATTCTACAAGACAGGTGGAACTTGAAATTTCAAAAATCCTTGTTTAATGCTATTCATTAATAGGTATTCTTCTTTTTTTTAAAGCCAAGGTTTATTTGTGATTGGACTGATTCTACTTCCAAGAATCCATGGAGACAATTTTCCCCTGGATCATCTGAAATTCAGTCCAAGGCATTCAAAATTTAAGGGGCATTTTTAAACATATCTTATTTTCTCCACACAAACAAAAAGTTGTGTTTGGGAAGATCTAAAACAAAGGGATAACTTAAAAATATTCTCAAGCATGAGAGATGGAACCGAATGCACTTAGAAAGAAATGAATCACAGAGAAAAATTCCTGCCTGCATTTCTTAACATAGGAAAGTGACTGTGATTCAATTCCTATTCTACAAGCTGGCATAGCCATGACCTTGACCTCTTTATCTGAAGCTTTAACAGGTGAATGAATCTAGACTGGAGGTGGCTTTCTGCTGGCCCAGTAAATTAGACATAACCTCCAAAAATATATTCAGGCACATATTTAGATAGATGCAGAAAGAGACAGATGGCTGTAACTTAGCCTATGATCAAAAAGCACAAAAGAAACAGCCTCCAAAAAATTAATTTTTAAACAATTTCTTCTTCGTCCTTATTCCTAGCCAATTCTTATTACATACCTTCTATATTCCACAGTCTTCAAATATGATTGCAATCCATTAATAATTAATTGATTCCTAATTCTTATGCCTCTTCTTGCTTTAGTAATATCCTGAAAAATAGAGACATAATTGTGGCCTGGCAACAAAGACAATCTTTAACTAGAAAATATTTAAATTTTTAAACCATAACTTCTTCAAATGAGAGATCTTTATTCACAGCTCAAAACACTATGTTAGTGTGTGTTATTTTTACTCAAAACACCCCTATATATTTGCATGACAATCTTCTGGCTCTTACACCATGAAAAAGGACCATCACATCAGCATTTAGTCACTGTGTTTTGTCTTCATTTATATATTTCACCCTTAAATATTTATTTGACAGCCTACTTGAATTCAAATATACCTGCAACTGGGGAAAATAGTGTGCCATATAAGTCAAGACAACCATGATTTCTGGAAACTTCATATCAGCAGATTGACATAATTTATGTTCCAAGTTTAACCCAGAGTCAAAAAACAACATGCATGAGTCACTCACTATTTGCCTGTGTGTGATAATCCTCAAGGCAGAAGACATGAACCCAGAAGGAGTTTTCTCTTTTGATGTTGCTTTCTGACCCCATAGAGTGTGTGAAACTAAATCCTTTATAAAATACAGTGACTCTGTAGAGAATCCTAAGTGTATTTAGTGTGTGTCCAGTTGGTGTTTGACAAGCAGACTGTATTTCCCTCCCTGTTTAAAAACTGTTGAAAGAGGTTATGCAATGCAAACGCCATTGGAGGGGAGCATATCATCCTGTCAGGGACTGTGTGTACATCCTAAGGAAGTCTTTCTGGCAAAACTCCCTGTTCCACTGTCCACTGTTCATTCTGCAGAGTTCCAAAGGGACACTCCTGGTAGAGCACTGTTTGCAAGAAGCCAGCTCAAGGTACAGGAACAGATGGCTACTGTAAATACTGCATTCTAAGTTCATTGTTCTCATGGTGATATGGGAACCTCTTGGTATGTGAGGATTTCCCAAACCATCTCTCCTTGTGTCCTTGTCCTGTACATGTTCCTGTCAACAATTGTAGCAGTCTTTAAATGAGAGGACAGTCAACATTCAGTATGATTTGTTAAGCAATATCCTCACTGCAGACAGTGATTTTTTTTGTCATCTCTCTTTTGTCCTAATTGTGAAACACTTGATCTAGAAGACAGTGATGACAACTAATTCAAAGCAAGTTTGTATTTTTACCTCAATTATGGTGCACTTTTAATCATTATGTATATGTTGACAAGTATCAAAAGCCTAAGCTAATGTCAAACTTGTGGAAGTTTTGTTCAATGGCTCAAAAGCTTTGGAGAGAGGATGCCTAATGGGGGCAGGATGTATATTCTGCTTATAGTGCACATGCTCAGCCAGCTCAAGGAGCAAGGGAGATGGGGATTAATGAAGTGCATAAGGAATCAGAGGAGAAAGATAATTCATATGTCTATAGACTTTTAGTGTAGTCTGTTCCTGTTTAAAAAAGAAGCAGCTGTTTTCTTTTTTTTCTTTTTTTATTTTTTCTTTTCTGTGCCCCGGATGTGTATGTAAAAATCATAATGTAGTTACTGTCACTGGTGACACAATGCTGGCATCATTTTTTTTTAAGTTCATCAGACCCAAAAGCACGTTAACATTTCAGTATGCATCATTCAGATTAGATCTGCAGAGCTATTTATTAATGTGAACTAACTGATATATCATCTTGGAGTTCTGAAATCTCCAAACTTGCAGGTTGTGGGCACATCCTGACCATTTACTGCTCTAACGTTCATTTTGCACTGTGAGCTGTGCTCACTTAAGTGCTGCCAAGGTTCTTTAAAGCTTTGAAAGAAACTCTTTATAAAACAAACAAAGAATTCATTACCAGAAGCCACCAAACGCTGAAGCTGGACAAACAGCCAACCTGGAAACCTGAAGTAGTTTTACCAGCCTGAGGAGTGGCTCTTGCAAAGGTGCTGTGCAGCATCTCTGCATGCTACAACATCTAGTTTTGGAAGTTGTAAATCAACATGGTGGCTAATTAAAGTACAGCATCAACCCTGTGTGTTTCAGAAGGGATTTGTAAATCCAGCACTGTCAGCCCACTCAAGGTCTGAATTCATTTATTATAATGATCTTTCAAGTTTTGCTGCCTGAGTCAGCTGCCTTGGCCCATCCAAGCTGCTGCTCAGTGCAGCTCTGCTTAGAGGCACTTGCCATGAAAGAAAGGCTCAGCGGCAGTTGCTCTTATCTCAGTGTGCCCTAGCAGTAGTCACCCACTGCAGTCACTCTGCTGAAAATTGAAGAGAGGAGCACTGAGATAGGAAAGTCAGAATAAATTTTATACATACTTAAAGCTGAAATTAGAAACCGTCACATACATATGCAGAAGTATAAGATATTGACTAAGGAGATTAGTATTGGAAAGCGCCTTATAAAAGAAATCTTTGACAACTTATGTCGAGATGCTGTAGAAACCCACAGGGGTTAAAATCTTTTGTAAATTATTATTTAATAAGATGGCTGTAGCCTTTCTGAGGCAAGAACTCCCTCCTCAGAAGTGCATTCACCCTCCACAACAATGGCCTTATACTACACAATGTTGTGTTAGTAATGGCTGGTATCAGGTGCTTTTTAGCAGTGGGAATCACTGAGTGGCCACTGGTCCCCATTACATTTATAGACATACATTTGTCTGTCAATACCAGACTGTGTATAGATTCAACCTTTTCCCTCCTGCTTATTTAAATGTAGATGCTTTTCTGATTTCTCCTGCAACACTGCTGTCTAGTATAGCCTTCAAACCCTTCAATATTGCCATAATATCATCTTACCACTGACCCTGCAGAAAATGAGGCAGTCAAGTTCTGTCTTCAGGTAGGTAACAAAGTAAACCCAAAGCAGGTTGGAAAATGGGACTCCTCTGATGCCCATACATTTTGGTAACAGAACACCAGCCTCAGCTGTAGAGACAAAACTGCTGTACAAGACTCCAGCACCAACCTGAAGATCAGCAGCAGTTAGAACTAGGGAAATTCAATGCCATTTAAACTTACTGCATGCATGTCTCTCTGGTCTGTCATGATGCAAAACCAAATTGCAGCAGACTGAAATAGAATAAAGATCAAAATCCCACTTGCTGTACACACAGGACTAGTCTCCTTGAAGGTGGCAGGACTAATGGAGTGAGTAAGGTGAACAGAATGTAGCACAAATATTTTGCTTTGAGTGACTTGCAAATACCATGTCATTAAAGTGGAATTTCACACCTCACTTACTAATACTGTAGCCAAGGAATAAGAAATACATTTGCCTTCAGCAGATTCACTTTTCTGAATTGCTGGTTCAGATGAATCTCCCCTGGAACAATATTTATTTAGGCCCTATAGATGAAGAAATGTCTTATCCAGTCCAGATGCATGAATTTCAAGATACCCTCAATACCCAAATCAAGCTGTGTCTTCACAAAGAAAACTGTGCTATTTATGATGGAATACATAAAGAATTTCAAGAACCTAGAGATTTGCATGAAGAAGTGAAATGTTAGTAACATCTCTTTTAGTTTTTGAAGGATGGGTTCTATGCACAACAGATGTCATTTTTGTGAAACCTTCTTCAAAGGAGCATTGTACAACTGGCCACCACTTGATTGCCTCTAGCTGTCACCCTAGTGAATAGGCATTAAGGGCTGTGAAGCAACTCAGGCATTTATACGCCATAAGCAGTAATGCAACCTAACCTTCCCTCTGCAAAACACACAAAAAATAAGTGGTTTTAGCATTTCATTTTAGTAGGAAATTATCAATTTCATTTGGGTATGGGACTTGTTAAGTAAGACACTAACATGCCCACACTCTCACATTTTCTTCTATGCCTGTCTTTAAGATGTCACAAAAAAATGATGTGTGTGTCAGAAAATGTTTTCATCCTCATCCTCCAGAGATAAAAGAATTAAACCTTCCTTTAAGTACCAATGAAATTGGAACATCTTCATTGGAAGAAGGATCCATTTACTAATAGTGTACTTTCCTTGTCAAAAGTTGTGTTAACAAAAAAGATATATGTATGTATATATTCAGCTGCACAAACCTTTGCACATTTTTGTTACTCTGTGGTACATTGAAATATTAAGAGAAATTGACGTTATTTCATGTTAAAATACTGTAAGGACGCTCATTCTCCTAGTATTTTAGTGAAAAACAAAAGAGTCTCCTCCTAGAAAGGAGAACAATTCTGTTTAACTCTGCTAACATCCTAAGGGAATCATGCGTAATAACATTTCTTCTGGGAGATTTTCTAGATGCAAAAGGATTTTGACACTGAGCAGTCATACAGGGGTGGAGAGAAGTCTGAGTGCCATATTTTATGCCACTTGCTACATTTTTTTTTTATTGTAAAGCAGCTATTACATGGCACGGAGATATAGAGACATATACAGAGGTCTCTACATTACTTCTTGACACTCCTGCCTTTTTTGAAACTGTTTTGATTGGAAAATCTTTTTTCCTACTAGCAATTTCTCCAATTTTAAGTATTTGAGATGGAGCACCAGGTTTCATGTTACCAGTTTCACCTACAAATCAGGTACAATATTAGAAGCTTCCTTACAGTATTTAAATATTGACCTGGAACACATATTTTTATGCAAGGATTGTCTTGGTGTAATACTTTTGTCTCTTTTTGAATATTTATGTAAAAATGTGAGTTTTTTAAAGTCCTTTGCTGATGCCATGAATACTGTTGTTCCCTGGAAGCAGTAGTATTCAGCAACTTTTCTTGATAAGTGGCAGTTTCAAATACTGAATTTGTGATACAGTTCTGGGATGAAAGCAACTTCTACTGCCCAAGTTAGCATAAAAATTTGACTGATAACACTCACTAAAGAGTAGATTGTCTGGAACTTAATTATGTAATGTCTGTCTTTCCTCTTCCTATTTACTGTCAACTGTAATACGCTGAATCATAAGGTTAATGGGGATTTTTAAGTCTGCTTTGAGCCTTTTGTAGTGTTTTCCAGTATTTATGATAACATTTTTTCTTTAATTATCTGTAAATTATTATACTTGGCAAGGCTGCACTTTTCAGTCATGAATGTTTGCTGTCCACACAGGCTTTGCTTCCTCATTATCTGTGCTGGCTTGTTGATACATCCTACTCCAGCAACTCTTTTCCTTTCCATATATTGTATACAAAACACCTTCTCTTCAGTAGCCATATCCTCACCTTCACAGCTCAATTCTCTCTCACTTTTTCTGTGTAACGAGCAATTTCCTCTCACATTTTCTACCACAGAGGATGTTTTTGGTCCCATTCCCAAAAAATCTCTGGCATTAAATAATGCCCATGCCTGTCTCTCCAATGGGCAGGCTTCTATATGTGTTTCATCTGCCCAGCAATCTGAGGGCAGGTCTGCCCCTGTAAATCATATTCATTGATTGGTTGCCATTCCTGCCCTCCCAGGACAGTGCAGCCAGGACTGGTTGTGCTCATCCCTTCCGGCAGCAGTCTCTCCTGCTCATGTTTTCAAATCAATTGCAAGTCTGTTGTAGTATAATATGAAACCAGGGCTTCTGTGTTTTTATTGAAAGTGAAAAGGCTATTAAGCTGGGGAGGGAAGTGCTGAGTAAGCTATACTTACACTGCTAAAATACATTTCTCAATTTATTAAATGGTAAATGTATTATCCAATTATCTTCATATCCTTAACAAAGTTACAGGTCACTTGGAAATAAGTTCAATTATTCTGTACAAAACCAGGAAGGATCTCTGAAGTGGAGGATTCTTCACAGAGAGAGCTAAGGGATATTGTCTTTGAAAGTGTACAGCTTTGAAAGAAATTGTTTGCTCTGCTTTGTATTGTTTTAAGCAGCTCTATTTTGGCTTAAATTTGAATGGCCAAAAGGAATGAAAACTTCCTAAAAAAGAATAAAAGAAAGTAATGTTTTTCTGATTTCTAGTTGCGACTCTTTTGTTTAAATTACTATCTCACTGAAAGCATTTAGCTTCTTCTCTATTAATTTAAATCTGTTAATTTACTTAATACTTAGTGAAAGTAATGAGGTAAATAAGCAAATTTTTAAAAGTAAGGATCTTAAAAAATGCACTTTTAACTTGACTAAGATGCTTAGAGCACTAAGCCATTTTGATCTTCATCTTCAGAATGCCAGCAACTGAAGATTTGAGTGTATCAGATTATCAGAACAAACTATCACCAAGTAGATTTTCCTGTGAACTTCAAATGCAGCAATCACTAAATCACAACCAAGAATGTGTTGAGGATAAAATACAAGCTAATTTGAGTTGTTTCTTCCCCAGCAAAGAAAGGGAATTCTATACTCCCCCATTTACTGTTGGGTAAGAACGGAGATTCAATAGGATCCCAACATGGATCCAGCTTGTATGCAGCAGCTATTGTGGAATACATTGCTCCTAAACTGAAGTGTTTCTGAGTAATAACAGCATTTGAACTGTATGAAGAATTTGTAAAGAAATATACTGAATTTTTTTAAAGTCTTCATTAGTGGTTTGAGTCAGCTTCTATTATGCAAAAGGATAGAGTATTTTATGAGAAGAGTTTTTGTACTTCCAACATATGGCCAATAGGCTCTAACCTCCAAGTAGTTAGGCACTGAATTAATTACAATTTCCTGGAATGAGTCTTAGTGCCCAAATATCTTCAGAAGACGTCTGTTTTAGCTGAAACAAGAAGTTTCAGACGTCCCAATTAACAAGAGACCTCAGGTTAAAACTAATTTATCAAATCTTACAATGTTTAAATCTAAGTTGGAAAAAACTCATTTTCATAGATAAAGGAGAAGCAAAAGTCAGGGGGCATCTTTGATCCCGGGCTAACTCTGGTGACTTGCACCCTTGCAAAACCAGTGCAGCAGCAGGGTGCATCAAAGTATGAGCCTGTATTTCAGTCAAACTTCTTTTTAACTGAGAGAAATGACACATCAGAATGACAAGTGTTCTGATGAGTGTTGAGTTCTTGTTTTACTACCTGTTCATTCACAAATAACACGGATTATCTTTTTTAAACTGTCTTTTCTTACCTCAGTTTTGAAGAGATCCTTCCAATGCATGAACATGGACAATATTCTGAGAACCCTAAAACTCACTCTATAGGTGGGCCAGATTTAGGCCCATACATGTTCCCTAATGAAGCATCTGAGACTTTGCCAGGTCTAATGGCTAGCAGCTTGACTAAGCAGAAGTTGAGAAGCTGAGGGCCAGCTATTATATTCCTGATGGGTCAGGGTTTAAATCTTAAACTAGAAAATAGCTCTGGTACCACTGTAAAAAATTATTAACTTTTTTCCTTGTTTTTCTGGCCTGAGAATTGCACTGAGGACCCTTTATATCTGGATTTCACATTATTTTTCAAATTCTTCCTGCAGACCCAGGCTTGCAATCTTCAACACACTCACATGGCTTTAGTGAAGCTAGTTTCATGAAGACTGCAAAATCTGTCCCCTTGTGCCTACCATGTCCTATTATTTCTAGGTAGGTTTTGGTCTCTTTTCTTTTTGTTCATAAGCTGAGTTCCATAAAACATATTATTTAGCATTCCAAGTACTAGAATCACTGTTAAGCACTGCCTTCACTTTCAAAACGTGTTTTCTTGGATGATCAGGTGTTTATGTCAGCATATTTAGAGGGATCTAAGATAACACTCCTAAACTACTGATTGAGAGGCAGTGATTTGCTTACACCTATCAAAGCCTCCTGAGTATAAGCATTATTTCATGTAAGACTAATTAAAATGAGATAGTTCTGTGAAGTTATTTTCCACCTCTACTTTCTACTTGCACACAGGTCTAATGTTCTGGCAGCCCGACAGAGCTCTCTGAAAAATGTTGCCCTTGCTTTTGTCTTATACTTCCTAGGAGTGGATGAGCTCCCTTAAAGCATACTGGTCTTTATCTCCAGCTAAAAAGTGTTTGTGTCTCTTCAGCTGTATTTCATCTGTAAAATTCTGCATGTCATCCTTTATTCGGAGAGACTTGACCTTTATTCTCTTGTGTATTTGATCCCCTATCTTGTGATGTTTGTCAAATTCTTTAAGTTGTTGGTGAGGAGCAGGAAGTGGGAAGGAGACACCTTGTTCAAAGTCAGTGAACAAGTTATTTAAAGCCCCTTCTATCATTTCTAGTTTATTTCTTCACCTGAGGTACTACACACTCTTTAAGTGAATATTGATTTCTGCCTCCTCCAAATTCCTCAGCATGTCATTACTTCCCACTACGGACTCTCCCCCCAGACATCCTTGAACCTATCTCCCTGTGCAATATTCAGGTTTCAGTGGACTTATAGACAGCACAGTGTAAGTGATTCAGAAGGACCATACTGACTCAAGTACTGTGCTATTTCCTCCCCAAGAGCTGTCAGACTCCTATGGAAAAAGTCTAGCAGGGCAAGGAGGGAGATCCTCACATGCGCACAGGATGTAGAGTCCAGAATCATCTGGGCAACACTCAACACTGAGACCGGCATATTTCAACCTTCAGTTATCAGGTCGATTCCCAACAACTTGATAAAATTCATATCTGTTTTCTGTTTCATCTTTGGCATTATACTCTGTGACAATGAGTTGCACAGTTTTGTGGTAAAGATAAATACTGTAAATTCAGATGCTTGAGTAGTTTCCCTTTAACTGTTAGTTTAACTATCCTTCCTTTCTCTTCCCACAAGAACAATTTGAAAACTTAATTAAAGATACCTACAACAATATATAAAAAGAATTCCTAAAAGCTAAGAAAATTGGCATATTATAGGACATGGCTGAAACATAGAATTGTGTAGAAATTAAGCCTAGAATTCTGTAGAAACTACTCCCAAGATAAATTTTCTATTTTGTGACTTTATGCAGCTTTGGCCATCTTGCCACTATCAAGGACTCAGAAGACAATTTCACCTATTTTCTGTTCTCACACATCCTTCAAGTCATGAGCCAGTGCTCTTCTTTCTGTCCTGCTCAGATAGGTTATGTAAAATGGATTTANCTAAAAATAAAAGGTTTATGTAGGAGCCAAACAGTGATGCATAGGAAACAATGAAATAGTAAGTAACTCCTTTTATCACATTTTTAACTCTGGTATCTGCCATACCTCCTGCATTCAACAACTGGAATAAATCCATTTTACATAACCTATCTGAGCAGGACAGAAAGAAGAGCACTGGCTCATGACTTGAAGGATGTGTGAGAACAGAAAATAGGTGAAATTGTCTTCTGAGTCCTTGATAGTGGCAAGATGGCCAAAGCTGCATAAAGTCACAAAATAGAAAATTTATCTTGGGAGTAGTTTCTACAGAATTCTAGGCTTAATTTCTACACAATTCTATGTTTCAGCCATGTCCTATAATATGCCAATTTTCTTAGCTTTTAGGAATTCTTTTTATATATTGTTGTAGATATCTTTAAAAGTTTTCTGCCTTTTTTGATCTGTTCATTTTTGTGCAGTACCGAATTGTCAGAAGTTTTGCGTAAGGACAGGAATTCCTCTGTCTGCCCTAAGGAGCTTCCATTGCAATTCCACTGACAAGACATTTCTTTACCTTGAGCAACTGACTGCCTCCACACCATTTATTCATGTATATGTGTTTGTATTGTTTGGTCATCCTCTGATTCTGGATCTTTGTGCTTCATAAAGTCAATGAGAATTTTGCCATTAACTCCAGGGAGAACAAGATCAAGTTTTACTTCCATTTTCCCTCTAATCTATTTACTCTTTTCAGTCTTCTCTCACACTATCACATCAAATTTTCCTAAACTTCCCATTACTTTCATCACAGTCTTGCAATTAGCTATGATTAGTAGTAAAAAAACCCTCATTTGTATCTTATGGGAGTTCAGTAATCCAACCTCAACTGGTTTTCTGGAACTAGTAGAACTTTGCTTTAATTTTTTATCTCTGTCTGAACCCCTTTAAAAGATATTCTGGGCTTTCATTATCATAATTTTAAAGACGAAAAAGTCAGGCACAGAAGAGTTATATGATTAATCCAAAGTTTCTCTGCAAGTCAGCAAATCAAATTGAAACAAATTCACTGTATCATATTTTCTCTACTGTTTTAGAAATAGGACGGTTTCTTGCATATTTACACTCATGCTTAATGGATAAAATTCACAACACACATAGCTGAATCAACTAAGTTAATTTACAATGATATATTAATTAAACTGACCTCTGAGAATGGACTCCTTTTCCTGCCACCAAAGTAAGTTTTCCCTTGTTGCAGCAACGAACTGTGACAGAAGAAACTGTCCTCTAACTTTAGTTTACATAAAAATATAAAAGACTGTATTGCAATTTTCTGTGCACACAGCTTTTGTCTTTTGACTGAATGCATGTTTTCCATCTTGAAACTTAAAATATATGTATAACGTTGACATAGGGCAGGATGTAATGAAGTGCTTGAATTGTAGTGGAATCATTTTCCTTATCACTAGCTACAGAGTCAGTCAATTAATTGGCTACCAGCAGGTCCAATCATGCTAAATCCCTGTGTATTAATGGATTTGGAGTAGAGGGCCAGGAACCACAGAAATTCAGACAGAATGTCTTCTTTCCTACCTCCTCAGTGATTAGTGTAGATTTAGCACATAGGAAAATATCCTGAGCTTTATACCAGTTAGTCTCAAAGGGTAGCATAGCACAAAATACGGGCAGCAAAAATTTCTTGGCTATTTTGAATGGAATATTATTTACAGAAGAATTATGCACCTTATTAAAAGTTTTTTGTCTCTAGTTTTGCTCTGAAATAGAGCTAATACAGTAAAAGATGTAATAAGCAACATCTTCTGTGCAGTTCTGCCTACAGCTCTCTTCGTGATGACAAACACCACCTAATAAATCTGTGGGTGATGGCACTGAATTGGGTACCAGTGCTGGCAGCAGCCATGAGATGCAATGAGTGGGAGCAGAAAGCACAAGCCCTAGGAAGTAGAACTATGCAGTATATGATAAATTCACCATATAAGAACTTAAAAATATGCATGTAACTAAATATTTTTTGAATCAAAGCTCAGTTGTTCAGTAGGATCCCGTATTAGAGCATGTCACAGATTCATTGACTTGGCCTCCACCCAGCAGCAATGTTTGAGCACGTAACAGGTAATCATTGACTTGATTTCTCCTAAAAGTTATTTTCTCCAGCTACAGTTCCTTACATTTCTATGGATGTGAGTTACTATCTCCAGTATCTCAGTTCTGAGTCTAAATTTTAAAAAAGCCATACAAACACACCAAAAACCCCCAAACCAACTAACAAACAAAACAAAATCACAAATAAAAACAAAAAACAAACAAACAAAACCAAACAAAAAACCAAATTTAAAAAAAAAAAAAACAACCCACACCACATCAACAAATCATAGTGTGTGTTCATTCTTTCCATGGCCAATGGTGAGGTGGTTTTCCCTCCTGTTTCTGCAATAGCTTGGTGATGGGAAGCCTACCCCATCTGAAATCTATCTTCTACATCTTGTATTGAAAGCCATCCTCCTTAAAAAAAAATGGCTTATCTACCATGCAAACCCTTATTCAGAATATTTCCTTCTCTTTTTATTGAAGCATGTCTATCACCAAGAATAAAATTCATTGAACTACAGACCAAGAGGCAAAGTATGACAAAGGAATTACAGACAGACAAAGTAAGCTTGCCCATTAGGATGCTGCCTGGAAAGGATCCTGTTTCTGTACCTCCCATAAGGAGAGTTTGTTCAGTTTACATGAAACAGTTTTGGAATTACCATAATGTAAGCATGAAATTGGCTCCAAGCTTCTCATCACTGCATGCCAAGGAACTCGTGGGCAAAAAATGAAAGCAAAATAGTAGTCTCATTAGGAAAATATAGCATAAAGTAGTTACAACTACAAAGCTCAGATGCATATT
Organism: Platysteira castanea; assembly: GCA_013397175.1. Classification (NCBI taxonomy): domain Eukaryota; kingdom Metazoa; phylum Chordata; class Aves; order Passeriformes; genus Platysteira; species Platysteira castanea. The sequence continues at coordinate 88,730 of VYXC01003805.1, read as the reverse complement.
ATTTCAGCTGAAGCGCTGGCATTGATTTTAGGATCAGCAAGTTCAGATTTAAGCACAAAATGTAAAACAAAAAATTGTTGCTTATAAGAGACTTATAAACACAGACACAGAGATGTTCTTGGTCCACCAAAAATCACATTTATCTCCTTACATTATAGTTTTTCAGCTTATTTTGGTTTGTTGATTAGATCTGCATCGATAGCTGCAACAGAGATAAAAACAGCAAAAGGGAAGGGGAATGGAAGGCGAAGGGGAGAGGCAAGGCAAGGCAACATGAGGCACACTGATAAATGCATTTTTGTGGAAGACAGTAAACCTTTATTTGGAAGTCTTAGAGTAGGAAGAAATGCAATGAGTTACTGGGAAGGGAAATGGAAAGACTAATTGGAAGAAAAAATTCAAAGGGTTTGTACACGCTTCAAATGCATTCCCAAACTATTTCTGTCTAAGCTGCCTTTAACACCTCGCCGTGTTTTAGTTGTACTATCTTCTCATAACCATCGCCCCAAAAAATTGCAGCATCCAGCCTGTTTGCACCCTCCTGCAGATCAAGCCTATAATTTTTCTACTATCTATGTTTAGGGAGGACAAATCTCTCTGCTCTTTGGCACCAGGATTTTCAGCAGGGGAACACTGTGACCATATCTGTTGACAGTCTTCATTTCTAGAGGCTGATTAGCCTGTTTGGAGTTCTTTCATGGATCATGTTTCCCTGACCTTGTTCTTGCTCTGCTCCTCTGGACGTTCTCCAAAGGCCCTCAGCCATGTAGTGTCTGAAATGAGATAAAGAATGACAGCAAAAGCTTTATTAATCCTGAGTGGAAAGATGGTTTCATTAGAGGGATCATAGATATTTAAATCATTGAATCCCTCTCTGAAACTGACGGATATTTTAGGTTCACTCATTGCAGTTCATGTAAGCAAATTCAAAGACTGAATATAGAAAACATTTATATGCATGTATATGTTCTGTCTGATGTGCAACATACAGCTGCTCTGTTTTATGTCTGAGAAAGGGGGAGAAAACATAACAGTTCTATTCCCAGCAACCATAATAGCACAGTGGGATTTTTTCCCTGACAAAAAGAAATTTACTAAAAGATTTTTGTATCAGATTTTTTAAAAGTCTAACTAATGTTACTAACACAAAAACTCAGTATGTTTGCATGAACTTTTCCAAATCTGAATAGAACTACTAGTCCATAAAACCCGTTCAGCCATTCAATGGAGACCAGTTTGGGACTGAAAGTAGATGTAAAGCAGCAGAGTCCTCCATCACTGCTGCCTCTTAACCTTGCAGTCTGCTTTCTTTTGTTACCTACTTATAGTTATTTAAATATTATTTAGATGACCTGTACAGTATTTCCTGTGGATTTCAGAAGAGTTTTTGTGACTTCTACCTCCTTGGAGAGTTGTTGCTCCATGATTTCTCCTTACATGTTGTGACCCCTTCTATTTCTATAACGTTATTCTTTTGTTTCAGAGACACAAATTTTCTGGTTTGCCAATTTCTGTGAAAAGCAAAACATGAAAACCTTTCCTAAGCTGATTGCCTATTCTTTTTGTGTGTGCAGAGGCAGGGGGGTAGGGGGGAAGGCTGGGGAGGGCTGCGAAGTGCTGCATAACACTTGTAACTTCATATATCAAACTACTTTGATTTTAGTATAGTAACATTGACACTGTCACCCATTAGAGAACAGAAATTTAAAATTAAAGCACAAAAACTAATGTTGGCCCAAACTACCTTGAAATAAAACTTTCTTGCACTAAGCACAATTCTAGCAGTACAGTTGGCCCTGCTTAACTCACTTTAGAAGCTATTGAGTCCAGTTAAAATACTTTCACCTGAATTCAAATTATGGTTGTCACTGCTGGTGAACTTTGAAGTGTGTATCCATCCCACATTAGGATAGCACTCAGTTCTAAGTATATGCTTGAGTCTGAGTTTGCACTGCTTTGTCAAAGGAGTGATTAAATCATGCATATGTTTAAACTGAGGCTCAGTCCTTGCCTGGTGCTTCACAGAATAGCAATGTGAAAATTTAGAGGCTAAAACAAAGCATATATAGTTTTAATAGAAAATTTTCTCTTGACATCTCTGCCTTGAGAATCCTTTATGCACCAAAATACTGTCCTCAAAAGGTAGAAAGATAGTAATAACTGATAAACACTTCTTCCAAATGTTAGTTTTCTTATTTCCCATATAGATGTGCTATTGTTTCACCTACTGTCAAATCTGTTGTTTTCCATTGTGACAGCATTAAGTGTTAAAAGTGGGAATAGTTAAAGGAAGCACTCTTGTTTCCCCAACAAAAGTTATAGAAAGTTCTCATGAGCACATAGAGTCAATGAGGTCTTTTTGGGACTGATATTAGAAAATAGTGAGGTCTATGGCTTCTCTTGAAGTTGAACTCACAGTATGACAATATATGATATTCTTTTAACATCCTCTGAGATTCAGGAGAAGTTTTCTAAGTATTGAATTGAAGATTGTTCCCCAGAGAGTGGGAAACAAAACAGAATACTTATTCCCACTACCAAATGAGGATTTTTCTCTTCATCGTGTGTGTATCTCACTATGTAAGGATGTAAGTGTCTGAACATGAGCCATAAAATTCTAGGCTTTTTAAGAAATAGTTTTTGTGAGCCAAAGAAATTTTATATCCTGAGGGATTATTATACCATTTTTCCTTTTTTTTT
>VYXC01003805.1:56582-86018 GCA_013397175.1 Platysteira castanea | reverse complement strand
TTTTTTTTTTTTGCCTTATTCTTAGCTGACATTAAGAAGAAAATGTATATGATAATGGCCAGAAAGAGAGGAAATTATTCAAAATGTTCTTGTGGATCAGTTTGCTGCTCATCTCCAGAGCAGATAGGTCCTTCCACACTCACAGACTAATCATTCCTGCAGTTTCCAGCCCTTAGCTGGATGTCAGTCTCTCTTAATGACTGAGAACTCAATGTACAATCCAAGCTTGGTTGATCCCTGTCTTCCTTCACCGTTAACCCATTCAGTTTCATGAAGTGGTGGTGGCTTTGAAATATGTACCACTGATCTTCAGGGACACGGGAGAGCTCAGCAAACTCAGTGCACTTGACAGCGTATTCTAACCAGAAAGTTGAAACCTAGCCTTGTTGCTGAATTGAAATGTCTGTAAATTGCTGTCTAAACATATGAATAAATAGACATATAAATAACTGATTTGTTCAGGCCCTACAGTAAATCATTAGTTTGCTTTATGTTACTTGCACGATACTCTTCAGACTTCTCTTGATGAACCTCATCACAAACAGGAATTAAAAGAATTGTTGGCAGAAGAGAAAATAAAAAAACTACTTTGACCCACTCAAAACACAGCAGCTTGAAATTTTATATCTGCAAGGTATGGCTGGTAGTTGTGCAGTGCTTAATCCAGTCAAAATAAGACGATCTCCTGAAAGTTTATTACCACTAAATGTTCTTTAAGAGCATGAGTTTATTACAGTAAGAGGCAGAAGAGGTGCAGATTGAATGAGGTATATGGTCTCCTGAGTCTCTGGAGTCAAAGGGAAATGCCCGCATCCCATCAACCACTACCAGCAAAATACACCCACACAGAAAAAGAAGCTTTTTATTCTTGAGGTAAATGTAGATGAAGTTTTGTCTTCATTGTTGAAAATGTGTGGGATTTTATATCTAAAAGCTAGACAAGCTCAATACCTGACTGAAATAACCTTAGAGAAGGTTACATATTGAGGGCTGAATTCAGGATGCTCTGTGAAAGTACATCTGTTTTATATGAGACACACAATCTGTCTCATTCTCACCTGCATTTCTGGGTCACTTGAGACATTTAAACTGCACTTATAATTAACAGCTATTTTTAAACTACGAAAAAATAGAGCACTGGTAAGGTACAAAAGCATTAAAATTGCCCCAGTTTTGCTTTTCAATAGGACACACCACTGCAATATGCTTCAAGATCAAAGAGAGCTCAGAAAAAAGAGACAGGCTGATCAGTGGGGATAAATTGTTCCCATTATGATGGTATAAGAATAGGGTTCTTTCAATTGAAACAATTTAATAACCACATTCATTACATTCGTGTCCACTTGGTTTTATCTGAACAGTTTTTGCATAACTGGGGAGCAAGTTCAATTGAGCTTATTCTCTAGAAATTAAGATGTGCAGGATTTGACATTCAGAAATTAGGCACTAATAGTCAGCAAAGCAGTTGTCTTGAGATTCCCCCTGGATATAGCTGGATCTGCCTACCACTAATTATGTCAAATGCAAATGTATTCTCTAAAAGACACACCAAAAAATTTAATTAGCTCATTTCCAGACAGCTAAGGTTATACTAGAGCAATGACAGCTATCAGAGCATGATCTTTTCTGTGTTTATAGGATCACTTTCATAAAAGCAGAAGATGGGCAAGTGCAACACTGCTGTTTGTAAACTTGTTTTTCCACCGTCAACAGCAGAAGCAGTTTGAAGGACCAGTCTTTTACAGTCCTAAGCAAAGCAACTGAGCATGATCTCCACGGTGACATTTTCAGCTACATTTTCATAAGAAAGAAGAGAGTCATTGATAGATTTCCCTCTTCCTCTAGTATACTGACTTAGCAGCAGACACCTAAGTTTCAGCAAGAAGGAGAATTCCCCACCAGACACCTTGGTGGAGGAAGATTGAATTTGCCAATTCTCAGCTGCATGGTATTGTGCAAAGCGTGGGGTGAAGTGCCATGTGGCTTGAAATATGGTGTAGGTGTTAAGAACAAATCTGCACAAACACTCCTGAGAAGAACCAAATCCAGAGACTGCGGACCATGTACAAAGCCCACCATACCCATTTCCGCCTGCTAGCCTCGCTGGTATAAGGAACATAGGAAGGAGCATTTAAAAGACATTTCCCAGTGCACATGGGATCCTTCCCTGTTTTCTTGTCACTGCAAAACCAGCAAAGAGTAAAGGACTGTTGGAGCCTTCATTGGGTGGCAACTGCATAATAGCAGCATTTCCTCCCTCTCACTCTGCCCCCTTCTTTTTTATCAGAAGTGTAAAAACTGTGAAGTTATCCTTGCCTCAGTGAAAGTTTTTAAATGGATGACTTTTCCAGAAGCAACGATTCTTCTCTTCCTTGGCTATTCCCCCAAATGGGATTTGCAATATAAAGCCATACATGGATCTAATATTGAGGAAAGGGTATAGACTTGTACAAATCACTGGAAAGATAAATATGCCATATAGATCAATAAATAAAACCTAGTTCCAAAAAAATCAAGCTCCAGCATTCCAGGCCAATTAAGATGTTATTTATTGCTTACATGATTGCTAGTTTGATGCTCTCCTTATTCATTTTTACACTATAGGCATTTGTTTTGTTGAAAGATATATAACAGATTTGTAAATAGAAAATGATATAAATAGATTTTATGTCTCATAAAACTGTTAATCCATGCTCCATATTAAATATATGCTGTACTATTTTTTGTACTTAGACAAAGCTCTAGTATAATTAAAATAAAGTATGCTGGCTTTATTTTTTCAGTAAGTCATTTCCTAGCTTAGAGCTCAAATAACAGTGCAACTACAGCATGAAATGTGGTTATAATAGCCTGAACCACATTTCCTGAAACTAAAACATGGGAGATAATAGTGTGAAGGTACAAATTAAATGCAAATAAAACAGATTTCCCATTGTTGCTAATCCCTGGATTAGATTTCAGTGAGAAAATTAGCTGTAATATTTAACTTCTCTGTATAGTAATCACTGACATATTATCAGTTCCATTTTCAGAGTTTGTACAGGAATTATTGCACAGGACTTTGAGAGAACCACACATTCACCTTTTACACCCTGAGTGGACCTATTCTGTGGTAAACAATCTAGCAATATCTAGCATCTGACACAGAGACAATTAGAAAGCCAGTTGGGATTTATTAAAAAGGGATATTTTGGTGATGGGTGCACATTTGGTTGCTACCCCTTGACTTTCTAGATGTATACTATCTTCTACACTGTTTTAAGATAAACAATAGATACAGAGGTGCAACTGCCATTTTAAAATTAATTTATCATTTTAATGATCTTAATAATAGCATATTTATAAAAATCTAGCAAAACTTAATATATTAACCAAGTTCATAAATTACTATAAACCCAGAATACATTTATTTAAGAGTCCACATGAAGCATTTGCATCATTTTAATAAAATAAATGTAAAATAAGTTAGGCAAATGAATGTACAGTTTATACATGGGCAGCAGTACAATATTTGAGGAAAACATCAATATGTTTAAGCAAGTTAGTCCTATTTCTTTGAGGGGTCATTTAGAACAATGTGCATTAGTGAGTACTTACAACATCACAGAACCATGTGATAAATTTGTAGCATACATTGCAGCTGTGAGTAGTTCAACGTACAGCTGGAATATACACCCAAGACAGCTAGGCAAATCACTTTTAACAGAACTCTGTGTCACAGATCTATGTACCAACATTTGAAGGGGCAATTTTTTCCCTATGGCCTTTCAAATGGAATTACACAACCAAAAAAATTACTACCAGTTGCACTTTTCTTACTTACACTTGTTTTGACAGAATAAATCACTATTTGATTTTGTCTGATTCTTGGGGTTATCCTGACTTTTTGTGTTGTGGTTACATCTATGAAGTACCTATTTATGAAATGTTGAAATCTGAGTTTGACCTGTTGCTTAAGCTCTAATGCATAGACTCAGTTCCCATGTTAGTAGGCCAGAGGTAAAACTTGCAAATACATGTGTCACCCTCAGCTGAACCAGTGTCAAAGCACATGAAGTACACCAAGGACTTTTTGGAGTGAAGAAAACACAAAAAAATCAATATGGAGGAAATCTTTCTGCTCTCCTTTTCTCTCCCCTTTCTTGGAACACTAAAGACCATAGAGCATTAGGAGGCTACTAAATTATCCAGTTTCACGTTTCATCTGACAAAGAAGGAATTTGATACAAAACCACTGAAGTCAACACGTGCTGGCTTCAGTGTGATCAGAACACTTGAGACATCTGCCTCAGCTCATCTGATCATTTAGTGTGAACTTTTGTAACTGAGAACAGGCAGTGAGTGGTAGATCCCCTTGCACTTCCTGCTGACACTGCTCGCATCATACTGTCTTCAGGAGCACAGGAATAGATACCTTCCCAGCTTTAGGTTAGGTCCCAGAGGACAGAACTTGTCAGTGAGCAATGGCACACTGTGTGTGATTATAGGCTTTGACTGACTATAAGATGTGAGCAATGTTAAGTGTACACACTGTCTTCTGTTTAAGAAGATTTTTACTTCTAAGATATTGTGGATTTCATAATGCAAAAATATCTGTTTGAAGTGCAAGACTTTTATTTTTGCAATTCATCTGTAGAGAACAGCTAACACTATCATCTGAGGTAAGTGACATACAGAATGATAAATAAAAGCTGCTCCTGAAATATCAAGCATTAGTGTTCTGGGACATTAAAGTAATTTTTTGTTGCTGAAGTGATTGTTAGCTAGGGCTTCTGTCTGACTTGCAAACCTACTGCAAACCGTCCCAAGAAAATCACAGTATCAATTATGCCATTGTAATTCATATGAAGAAAATTCCCCACAGAGAGATGAAAGCATGCGAATCCTACACTCAGTGAAACCATACTAGTTTAGTTGAAGAAAATGGCTGTGTCCAAACAGGGTGTTCCCCTCCCCGAGGAAGTGTATCTCAGCAGCCCCCATGCCAGCTGAGATGAAAACGGTTTTGGTCTAGCCCAGAGATGTGTGGCTCAGTCTCCTTCTCAGTTTGCTCTCAAAAGCTTCTCACACAGCAGGATCACTTTGATGACAGAAATTTATTAAAGCACCAGTTGTAAGCCTCAGTTTTGGTCCTCCACCCAATTCCATTTCTGACAGTTGTTGCAAAGCTGACCCCACTGCAGGACTGCCCCATGGATGTCCAATCCACTGGCAAGTCATCCAAAAGCAGTTGATGGCAGAGGAGGGTTTGTCCTAGGTATCACTGCATCTCAGAGAAGCTTCCCTAAGATTTCCTTCAATAGGTGTGTCTGCACATTTTGTGTCAGCTGAAGTGTTGATCTTTTCCCAAGTTCCAGCATACCCAGTCAGCTTCCATGTACTCAAGGTAGACTTCAGTGCTACTTCCTCTTCTTCTTCTGCCTACTCACCTCTTCCTTCTCTACTGTAGAAACCATTGTGCTTTTTTATTGGTATTTTTATAGAGTGGTTTCAACAGGCTCTGCCATCTGTGATTGGTGCAATTGGTTTCATAAGTATGGGGGGTTATGTATGCTTTTATACCATCATCTGAAAAGTAAGCAGATCACCATGCCTATGAAGTAGCAAGTTTTTTAGCAAATTCAAACTTAATCTGGCACTTTACAGCAAGTGATAGCATGAGCGTGAAATGAGTCTTTTTGTTGGGTTGTGATTGACTTGGATGAGAGAGGAAGAGAAAGTGAAGGGACCGTGGGCAAAACCAGTGAACCAGAAATTTTTCAGAAAGAAAAGGGAAAATATCTGGCAATTAACACTGATATTAATAAGTCAATGGGATGGGAAAGAACCCACCACATGCATCATTTACATATACCTGACCTTTGTGAGGTACAGTGTGGTGAATTTCTTGCTCTGCTGTTAGGTTCAAAATCTCTTCTATTCCCTTAAAAAATCAGCTGCAATTAGCTAGTAAGTTCAAAGTTATTTGGACATGTGCATAGCCTTTCCATGACTGAAAAATAGTTTTGTTTCTTGGAAGCCAGGGTAAAGAAAAGCAACAAAGATTAATCTTACTGTAATATCTTCATTTTTACAAGCATCTCTGGGAGTAATAGAGGCAGGCTGCATGTCCAGCTCTTACAGAGATCATTGTATCAACCAGGCTCAAATTCAGAGGCAGGAGAGCCTGTGTCAAAAGTCTGTGAATGGAATTTTGGACTCATGGCAAATAACTGTATCATCATGTCCCAGAAGGCCAAGGAAATCCAGCCTAAGTCACCTGACATTACAAAAAAAAAAAAGCCTAGCTAAAAGAAAACTTTTTTGTTTTTTTCAATGAGATTTTCCCACTTTTTCTTCATCATGTTTTACTTCTTCCTATCAAAGGTCGTAAGCATTTAAAATAAAGCTTGTTGATGTTATTAGTCATGGTACCACACTGATGTGGACTTACATCTCATTATCATGATACATAGCTCTGCCTAATATGAGGGAATTTGGTGTTTAGATTGTCACCAACTTAGGGACAGAGATTGTGAATATAAATTCTTCACTACACAGTATCAGCTTTGGTGTTGAATATGTTCAGATTTGGGGTTATTTCTCTATGATATTTAATGGTTTTAAATTATAATATGAAGACTTGTCTACCTAAACCTAAATTATGGTGTCTCAATTATTTCACTTGCCGTTAATATTATTCTTTTAGTTCAGTCATGGTGTTGCAAAATATTCACAAGCCTTCTCTGAAGGTATAAAGGCTTAACAAGGACAACAGTTTCCCTAGAGAGGTAGAGCACACCTTATGCAGCTTACTACTAACCATGCTCCCTGACTGACCATGCCTCCTTGGAGGGGAGTGTTTTTCTAGGAATAGGACAGAAAACAGCTAGCCGAGCAATGCAGAAGTATATGGACAAAAAGACTGGCTGTGCCTATAGGTACAGGATTAAAATAATAATTTTCGCTCATATTTTAGAACTTTGAGATGTCCAAACTTCAGTAGACTTCAGTGTGGGCTGAATAATTAATGAACCAGGTGCTTCCCACCCACAGCTCATTTATAGCGACTTTATCCCATACAGGCCTGCAGGAAGGAGTAGTCAGAGCTTATCTGCACTTTAGACCCTTTCAAGCCTTTGTATCTCTAAGACCTATTGCAGTGTCCTGTAAATTAGGTGTGTATGTTACTTGCAGGGGAAAAGCAAGTCCTTTTAGAAAAGAGAAAAATGAAACAACTCCTGGGCAAAAAGTTGAACCTGTATGAACAAATTAAAAATCAGTGTAGCAAGCATCAGTTCTTTGGTCACACAAAAAATCAGTTATGGACTTTCCATTTGTCACAAACAAATCTGTCATACTTAAAACTCACCCTGTTTTTTTCTTTTTCTGTTTTACATAGATGTTTCCCCAAAAGGGAAAGACCTTCACTCCAAAACAAAAAATCTCTTTGCATGGTCAAAAAATATTTGCTTCCATTTTGGTCAATATTATGTATAAATAATCAGAGGACAAAGAAATACTGCTGCCATACTAGTTAAACTCATGGAAAATACATGACAGTAATTAACTGTGCTAAAATACACAGCTGCAGTCAAGCCGCCTCCTATCCTATCTTCCACTTCAGTGTTTGCCTCTTTTGCATCTCCTCAGCACAGAGTGGGAGAGGTATTAACCATTCTTTTTTTCTTTTCAGACCTCCTGCTGCTGCCCTTGATTGAAGATGCAGCTCTGAATTTCCTATCAACACTCTCTTCAGGCCAAGAAGCAGAAAGAATCGGGGTTTGTAAAGAGAAGTCATATCCTATAAATACGGGAAGACTGTGTAGAGTATCCTAAAGGCCTGTTTCTACCTCTCTCCAGCAGACCCTTACTGCTCCTGCTGCAGCATCTGCAAGTTGACCATGCAGAAAGCTAACAACTAAGCGTGAATGTATACAATTGTAAAGCGTCATTAGAATTAAGTTCAGCTCACTCCTTTGTTCCTTCAGTTCCTTTGTCTGTGTGATCAGTCTTGTACAAAATTCAGTTCTGGTCTGGTCCTTGTTGGTTTTCTCTCTAGACCTGGATACACTTTTTTTTGTACAGTGGGTGCTTTCAAGTTTCACCATCCAAAATTTTTAGTATCTGGAAATCTATTGACTTTCATCTTTCCCTTTCAGTAGCACAACCACTCATACATTATTTAAGTGTAGTTAAGGTTTTCACTGATTTTAATATAAATTTCAGCATATTTTTAAAACCCTCTTCTTTTTCTCCTGCTTTATGTGCTTTGCCATGCCAAGGCCTTAAGCAGTGTGCTAAAGAGCATGACACCCATCCAATAGATTTCAGTCATAAAAAAGTCCACTGTTTTAGCCAGCTCCACCAGTGACTGCTTAAAACTTAATATGTACAGACAGTGCCCAAATGCTTGACATCTTGCAAAACTGAGCCGTAGCTCATCTGCTAGGAAAGTGTCCACTATCTCATTTAGTATAGTTGATCAATCATAGTTTTCCAGTCTGGAAGCCATCCTAGATTCATTTCTGTCTTGGTAGATTCTAAGAGACCAGCTTCTTTGCAACTACTGCTGTAGTACTGCCTACTGTAATTGTGGAAAGCTCATACCTTCAGGAAAGGTTATACCTTTGCTCACAAATTATTGTTGAGGTGTCTTATGCATGAAAGTTACTGAGCATCTATCAGAAAATCTCAAGGAGTGATGGTGCTAGTCTCTCTGTCTTAGAATGAGTGTAAAAAAATCTGAAGAATTAAGTCAAATTATTTTTTTGGCTGACAAATAATGAGTCCAACTTCTGGCCCTGCACAGGACCATCCACACGTGTTACACGATGTGCCCAAGAGGATTGTCCTTGAACTTTGTCAGGCTGCTTGAACTCTGTCAGGCTTGGTGCTGTGACCAATTCCCTGGGGAGCCTGTTCCAGTGCCCAACCACCTTCTGGGTGAAGAACCTTTTCCTAATGTCCAGCTTAAACCTCCTCTGACACAACTTCAGACCATTCCCTCAGGTGCTGCCCCAGGTTATCATAGAGAAGAGATCAGTGTCTGCCCCTCCTCTTCCCTTCACAAGGAAGTCCCAGACTGGGATCAGGTCTCCCCTCAGTCTCCTCTTCTCCAGGCTGAACAGACACAGTGACCTCAGCTGCTCCTCATACAGCTTCACCCCAAGACATTTTTGTTGTCCTACTGAACAAATAACAAGGTACAACATTGCATATGTGTTGCCGCTATCTGTGTGCATATTGTATACATACACCTGCATACTGTGCCTAATGTATCTGTAATTGTACTGTAATATATAATTTTTCACTTACCAGTGTTCATTTTAGACAGGAACACTGACTAATTTACATCACAAACATGAGGTTTACTCCTTTTGGTGGTTTAAAATGCTGAGACTGACTCACATAGATGCTGGAGTGTTTCTACCATTATGGACTCCCAGTATTAGCAGTTTTGGATCATTAGTTGCCACAGTTAAAAGATGGATATCAATTAATTAAGTTAAAATTCATAAATTTCTCCTTTTCAGAGCAGCACAGAACAAATTTCAGTTTTATGAGCTCTTAGGAGAAATTTAAGAATTATTTTCAATATAGCGTTTTATAGATGCCATTGTATAAGAAAGTTGTTAAGTATAAGAAAAATGTAGTACAAGAGAAATGCAAATCTGCATAAGCCTCATTGTGATTTAACCCTTTTAGAGCTGAGAATAACATAAAGGGCTTGACTTCTTTTTTTTTTTTTTTGCTGTGCAAATGTATTAGATTGTACACAGACTGAACCCTCACTTATACTACAGCCTTGACAAAAATGCATTCAGTTAATCCACCAAATGTAATCACCTCAAAAAAGTAATTTGTTTCTTTAAAAACTAGAAGAAAAATAAATATAGTGCAGTAAAATTGTTGAGTAGAGGAATCTATCTGGACATTTCACAAAACATTTCATTATGTTGATAATTCCCAGAAGTGCTCTCAAGAGTGCTTTAAGCTGAGGATTACTGCACTGGATCTGATGGACTTTTTTTGTAGCCCCTTTAAAAGGCAGTGAACCGTTTTTCTATTTTATTTAAATAATGCCCCTTAAAATGGATTTTTAGAGGTATAATAACTCCTTAAGAGTCAGTTATGCTAAACAGTTTCTCTTGATAGAAATGTTGTAAAACTCATTAACTGCACAATTTCAGATGCCGGCTTGGTGAACACTAACTGACATGTGAATGGCCAGAGTTTGTAAAATAAATTGAAATAGTTGTTGTATCACACAGCTAGCAATGCACAAGCTGTAAGCCACAAGGGGCTCAAACCTGACAGAAAATTACTTCAAGATGAATGAAAAGTGCTTGTTTCTCTTTATTAGTTTTTAGAGAACAATGAAAATGTTGAATTGTTTACAGAAGGGTTGATTAAATGTGGTCAGTAGGGCCATGTCCCTACTGCTAACTGTTAGCCTTCCCAGCACCCAGCCTCTTCCCTCCACCCCATGCATCTTCTTATAGACTATAATGGTCACACATCTGTGTGTGAAATGTGCTCATTTTGACATTCCTCTGCTGCTCTGAGCTGTTGAGGCCTTTGTTAGGTAAAACACTGTTGTCAAGCCTAACAAGCAGCTCATGCAATTTGCTGGACACTGCCACAGAGAATAGCCCTGCTATGAATTGCTTCAGCATCTAACAATGCTTGGTTCGATATCAAAATACATATGCATTTTTTCCTTTGTTCAGTCCTGAAACTTTCAATATTTTGAAGAAATACATATTTTGCATTAAAAAAATCTGAAATGGGTTTGACATCACACCACATTGTTTTATTCTTTTGTTGTATTATGATGGAAGGGGGGGAAGGAGACTAGTTGTCCTTTTCTGAGCTAAATTCACTTTCTATGTGGTACTAAGGGCACAAAGGGGAGATGCATCGTGCCACAACATATTCTAGCAGATTATCTGGTCTGCTCTCAAAGCAATTCAAATTAAGGCCACTTTAGGAGAAGTGGTATTTGCACAAGATGGCAACAGAAAATGTCCCTTTGAGGAGGTGACTTTAAAAACAACTTAAAGATCAGGTTCATTTAACAGTGATCAAGACAGTAAAAACCACTGTGTATATTACTATGGCTGTTGAACAAAATTGTCTTCTTTTTTTCACCCCTTTCCACCCTATTCCATAGCCCTCATCCCTTCCCCCTCTTCCCCAGAAGAAAAATCAACCACTACTGTGCAAGGATTTGAATGCTATTTGTGGCAATCTGTCACTTTGCATAGTGTTCCGCCCTGATGTGAAAGCAGGATTTTCTTTTTTTTTCTATCTGTAGAACATGCTTTTCCAGGCCTATTATGCGTATAAACAATGGCGTATGTAATTACCTTTCTGGGGTGGCAATTATTTCTCGGCATAAAAGCTGAAGTTAAGGCAATCAGTCCTGCTGCCCCCCACCTCCAAATAAAGGATCTTCTAAATATCAAACAAACAAAAATAAAATCATTTTGGGATGAAATCAAGACTGCTTATGTCAGCCCGGGAAGGGACAGATACTATCACTGCAGCCTCGAAATGTCAGCATGATCTTTTTTTTTCCAGGCAGTAATTGCTTTACATTTTGTTTCAGATTGAGTCATTTCAACCTTTGCCTAGAAGCCAGTTTTTGCACCCCACCTCCTTATACTGAAAACTTTTGCACTTTTGCTAGGGCGGATTTCCTTGGCAATTCTGTGGGTAAGAAAATACCATACCTGTCATGTCAAAGCTGTTGGAGGGTGCGAAATGCTGACTTTCTTGTCTTGCTTCAAGCTATGGGGAGGTTATGCAGGCTGGTGGATTGAGGGAGTGTGGGATGAAGGAGAGCTTTTCTTTCCTTTTCCCCACTGTGTGTCCGTCTTGCTGTGTATGGTTGCAGTCCTTAGTGCTACCTTCAGTTGGACGTCTATGGACAGATATGTCATAGTTTCACTGTATCTGACAATTTAACCTACCTCAAGGTTTCCACTATTGCTATAAAACAAGGGCCTGGTCCTACAAAGCAATATGGTTAAGTTTGTGATAAAAGCTCAGGTCAGACTACACTAAATCTCCTTAAACCCATCGAGCAAGGGTGCTCCCATTTCTAGTTCTCTGTTCAGAGACCCACTAATGCTTCTTGCTTCCTCCCATGGAAGCCATGCATGGGTAGAGCTGGCATATGCAGCACTGCTCCATCAGCAGCTGGGAACTGTACCTCATGTAATTCAGGCTAATTAGAACAGCCTCATCATTAAGCAAAATATCAGGGCAGATACTGCCCACCTATGCATTTACAAAACCAGCCTAAACTACCTTTTATACCTGGAGAAGTGGAGGGTATGATACTGATGCTACAATGAAAGTCACACAGCAGCATGTGTCTCCTCATCATTTTTGATGCAAATCAAATTTACCAAATTCAAAATCAGCTTATCAGCAACAACATATGCTTATATTTAAAAGGGTGTCTTGTGTCCTTTCTCAATTAAGTTTAAGGGAGGACTTTTCTGAGACTTTAATATACACTTAATTCTCAGAAATTAGGGCCAAACCAAAGTGGATTTGTGTAAGTTTCTTTTGTGCCTGACAATGTTGTTGTCGTTGTGCCTGACAAGGCACTCCTAATACAGACATTACTAAATGAAAGATGTTTTAATGATTAATCCTTCATTCTCTTCCACACCATATGCACTGGGAGGCTGGCTGTGTGAGTCCCCTTTCTGTGTTACATGCTTATACAAGTTAAAGAATGCAGGGCAGAGTAGGGCCAAGAAGAAGCATACACAAATCATAAACTCAAAACATGCTTAATGTCCACCTGTTCATCTCATATATACAGATCTTTTATCAGTTATGAAGGTGTTAACTGGCACACACCCTAGCTTTCTATTTATCAGACAGAAAAAACTGCACAGAAAGAAGGAAGTAGATTAAGAGGTTAAAAATTTCCTTTCTTTCCATTCTCCTCTCCAGTTCCTTTGCTGAAGGGACAGTGAGAAGCAAACATACATAGTTACACACATTCTTCAGCCCAGGGAAAACACCAGCTGAATGATGTAGGCAGCTTTCCCAAATTTGTATCTGGTAGTGATGTCAACGGGGGAAATAGGAATTAGAAGTCATCGTTTGGTTTTGTCAGCCTGGTAGTGGATATAAGAGGAAAGAAAATCTCCTGCAAAATGGAAATCACAAATAGCTTTTCTGGGGAATATGATCACAGCTTTAAAACTCTGGTTTTGGGTTTTTTTGCTTTCAGTAGATGTGAACAGAAATAACAAGAGCCAAACCAGAGGACATACTAATCGTGCCACCAAGATCTGTGTCTAACTCTCTTCCTTGCAAGTCTGAGTAGGTGGTTTTGGAGTTGCCCCAAGTGCTGGTTCCATCATTGCTTTGACTGTTAATAAGCTTTCTCCACAAGAAAACGTTTTCCCTTGTCTTGAAGAAAGTTCTGAGGGCCATGTTCACCTCTGCATCTGTGCAAATATTTTGATAATGTTTGACCTAAGATGCGTTAATTGAAAGGAGAAAAGGGTATACTGTGAGATGATGGCATCACAGGTGGTGGTGGTATCATAAGCTGGTGTTACTTGCCAGCTATCTTCTTGTGCAGCTTTCCTTTCCTATACTTCCTTTCCTAAGAGGATCTCAAAACACTTTGCTTACATAAATCAGGAGTTCTAGTGTTATTCTGCAATGGAAAATTATTACTACAGTTGTTTTAAGGTCAATACACTGAAATACAGAAAAAATAAATGTCATTATCAAGAATAACAAAACATGGTTACTAAAGCTGAAAATGGAACAACAGATCCAGACTGCAGCTAAGCAGATCCCCTCCTTTTCTGTTTCATGCTCTTATGGGTGAGGAGTAATACCCCAAAGTCATCAAGTTATACTGTTCTTGTGCATTTAATCAGACCTGTTTTACAGGATCAAGAAACAGCTGTAAGCCATCCTTCTCCACAAAAAATATGTAAGAGACGCAAATTTTGTTCTGTCTTTTCTGACTAAAACCTTTGGTCAGAAAGAGAAATTACAACCTCAAAGAGATAAGAGAGCTTCTGGGTCTGAGACCTTTTTAATAGAAAATAGTCTGCTTGGGAGCTTTGCATACAGCATATAGCATTGTTCATTTTCCTGTGTGAGGATGTGATGACTTCATCTCCCCTCATCTACCCTCTAAAACTGGGAGTGGGCCCACTTTTTTTATATCATGATGTTATTTTCCCAGCTACATTAGTTTTATGAACTTTTGTCTGGTTAATAGAGCAAATATTTTTTCTCACCTGTTTTCACAGTTTCAACCTCCAGAAAACACCACAGATGACAGTAACACTACCTTTCCATAGGACACCAAGATTTCTACTATAAAGCCCCTAATAAGCACAGACAATTCACCACTTTTATTGCAGCTCGGAGTATGTCCAATTCAACAGTCACTGAATTCAATCTTATCTGTTTGGATGATGGACTTTGACGAACCACACAAACCTGTAATTAAGGGGAGGACATGTAAGAGTCCCTACAGGATGTTGCAGCTTTCCTCCTTGTTTATTGCTGATGAGGTAAAGTAGCATAAGCAGAGAGAGATGAAAGTAAGGTTAGTTAAATACTGAGTTACCTTGTGCTTAAAAAGAATGTTAGTAACACACCAACAACTCAAAGGTTCTGTGCAAATACTGTTCGTTTGGTGTTTCAGTTGTAAGACTAGTTAGTGGAAAGATACCAAACCTGCATGTAAGACAAACTCAAATTTTACGGAGCAAAGTCACAAACGTAAAAAGTTACCTCTTTTCCCCAGTACAGTGATACTTAAAAATGTAAACCTTTGGCCCCTGTAAGCACTGTTTTTGGTTTCCTTTGCCTATGACCTGCAGGTGGTTTATGTCTTACCATAGCTCTTTTATTCTAGTTTTCTAATCTGTAATTATTTAAGCAGTAATTCAAATCCAGTTTCAATATTGACTACTAGGTTGAATTCACAGTAGTTGACTGCTATGTCACATTCCAGCTCTTTGTCATTTTCTGATTCCATTAAGAATGAAACATTAAGACTTAAGAAAAAAAGGGGGAAAAATATCTAGAGAGTGATCATAGTGTATCAATTATGCTTGTGTTGCATGGTCCTCTAAGTTCACATTAAACTTGTATTGCTCATAGTACTTAAAAAGGAACATTTTTATTAAAAATTAAGGCAGCTGAAGTGTTGGGGCTAACCCCCCCCCCGCTCCCCCTGGGTGGGGGGTGCTGGGGGGACGCATGGCGGAGCACGGGGTTCCTCAGACCCCTGCTCTCAGCTCACCTGTTCTCAGGCTCTGTTTGCTATTGGGTATTTTGTGTGGCCCCAGCCAGGGAACGGCGGGGGCTTTCCCGGTAAGGCTCAGTCTGTGCCTGGTGGCCGGCCATGCTGGCTGGAGGAGAAATAAAGATCAAATGAACACCTATGAAAGACCGTGTCCCTAATCCTTCCGTGGACCAAAGCTGTCTTCATAAACTGTACTGGACAGCAACAGTGAAGAGTGTCTACAGTGCATAAGGTAAGTCTGGCAGCAGATCACAGCTTTGCCCATTGCTTTGTTTACCTGCACAGATCGTGGTTCCTTTCTTGAATGATTTCACCAGTATTGCTATGTCAACACTAAATAGCCTTCTTTGGAACCAGCCTTCACCTGTTTTTGCAGGAAGCTTTGAGCTGAGTCCCAAAGGTCACTTAACCCCAGTATCCAGCCAGCTGCGAAGATGGTGATGGGAGCAACTGCTTTGATGATGACATATGATGGCTCTTTCCTTGAAGTGCAAGGCCAGCCCTGGCCAGGTCAAGCTCAGAACAAAATACATGGTGATATGAGCATACAAGTACAGCTGGAGTGACATAAGTGATGAATTTTTCCTCTGGGGTTCAGCATCACTGCCAATTTGGCCTTAACAGGATGGTGAAATATCTCCAGTCAGTTCCCTGCATTGTAATCTCCTAGACACAGAGATGTCTTGATGTGTTGATCCTGTGTTTGTACAGCACTGAACACAGAGGGATGCTGTCCTCTAGCTGCTGCACAGTGTCCCACTTCAAATATTTAAAGTAGTGCATGAACACCAAATACTAAGCTTGCAACTATTGCAGAAAACAAATGCTGACGATGGCCTACTAGTCCATAATTAAAAGCCTGTTCCATTGATGGCTTTAATTTCTACTTTGGGGAGTAGGCAGGTAGAAGCTCCACTGAATCACTAGTTTGTCTCCCTGCCCTGTTTTGTAGCTTTCTTTTGTTACACAAATACTTACGACCATCAAAAAGCCTGAGCTGGTAGGTGTATTTGTATCTTCTGCTCTGGAAATCATTTTCTGCCCTGCCTCAGAAGTACCTTCAAAGAGAACATTCTTTTGCCTCTACTTTACACCCCTCGTGGTCCGTGCTCTCCAGTGTGGTCTGAATAATTTCTCTGATATTTTCTTCTGATCACTTCCATTTTGATTAAATGTGGGATTAAAAATTAAAACTGTTTTGGCTGATGATGGTCAGTGTATGGAAAGTACCTCATATTCCTTCAGCAACACTGCTGAAGGTGAGAATGATATGTCATGGTCTTCTGTGCAGCTGCTTGACAGGTGGCTAGGAAAAATACCTTAATATTCTGATATCACTTGTAAGGAGAAATAATTTATTCTGTCAGGTTTGAAAAAAGTGCTCTGATTTCCTTTCTACATGGGTATTTATTAGGGATTTCCCAAGTTATTCATGTGTCACTAATCTCATCTGAGAACTGGATTCATTGTTCTGCATCTGGAATTACATTGATAATGTGAAAGAAATCAAACTGATCTGAATTGTTGCACATTGAATGGTCTGGCTGATATTATTAGGACTGGTCTACTTTCCCAAATTTTTAGACTACCATTCTGCTACCTGTAAGCCAAATGCCAGCCTCACTTTTGGAAGCCCTTGCGTGAGAGGCTGCACAACTCTGACATTTTTCAAAGACATTCTGTATTAAAATTTTCCATGTTCCCAGAAAGCAGTACCGTCCTCCTCATAAGAAAGCTCAGGCCTTCATGGCATCTCATCATGCCAGACATTAAGAAAAATACAGCAGTATTATAAGACCACTGCAAACACTTCTGCCCTGAAGTTTTAAAAATGATATAACCTATTGATCTGAAGTAATCAGTGTAGTACCAGCCATATAAAGACACAATTTTTTTACTTATTCAAATAGACAGTCTTATAAGGTGTACTGAATGCTAAGGTTTATTATGTGAACAACCAGCAAATTTTTGCATCAAAATTGTGAAGAAAGCAATTACAACAATTACTAAATAACCTGTCTGTCAGAAAAGTTCTCCTATCTCACCTGCCCTTTTTTATCTTCCTGAAAATGTACTCAGTGTCTTCTCTGTCCCTGGATGCAACTCTCAGTTTACAAAGGCGGGTTTGGGGTCTCCTTCAGGTACTGAAGCTTTATCTAATACTACCAGGAGAGCAGGCTAGACCACTGAGAGTCTGCTTTGCCATCCCCCACAAGGCTTCAAGCCTTTCTGCCCTTTTGATCCATTCCTCATCAGGAGGCTCAGGATCCTGCTAAGACCAGAAGCCATGAAGACAGGTCCTGTGGCAGCGATGCCAAGGCAGAAATGAAGGCTTTCTAAGGCCAAAAGAAAAAGTAATTTTATGTAAGAAAATAACTGTTCATAATTGTTCATAATTCATGTTCTGTCACTTTAAATTTTAATGGTAATACTAATACTGGAACTTTAAATAACAGGTTTCAGTGGCTTCATACTGAATCTTTCAATTACTCTTTGTAACTCTCTTTCCAGAGCGCATGCACCATGACATTGATATCACTGTCCAAATCGAAAATTATGCCTGTGTACGCCATCAAGGGCTCCTGCCTTCCTCCAATGCCAGCAACTGGGCAGACACATGAGAAGATATTGCTCCCAGGTCTGAGAAAATCCTGGTTGCCCCATGCCAAAAAATTTCCACATTCCTGGCAATGACACAACATTCAGCCCACCCTGTAGGTGGGTTGGATGATGCTCCTGCAGGTACGGCTTTAGGTGCAAGGGCAGGCAGCCCTGGGAGAGGCAAGGCAACCCTGTCAGTGATCTTTATTCTGATTATTATTGCAGCGGCTGTTGACATTGCCATTGCACAGAGGTGCTGGAGCAGCCAGACACAGCAAGGTGTCTTGCAGTTTGGAAGCAGACAGAAAGTGGGCAAGTATTTTCCTTCAGAGAGTAAGACTATATACAGACTGAAAAGGATGGGGAGGGGAAAAAGTAGAAGAGAGAAAGTTTCAGATGTGTCACATTCTGATGTAAAATAAGTCCATATTATAGACTTAGTCATTGTTGTTACTGCAAGCTCTGTTTTACTGTTTAACCTGACATTGTGGTATTTGTGCATACCCGGTGCCCAGTGCCTTTATCTGTAGTTCCAGTCCTGAACTTAGAGACAAGCACAAAGCTGGCAAGAAAAATGCTCAGTTCCATGTGACCTAAAAGTACACTTTTAAACTCAAGAACAGAAGAAGGTCTCAAAAAGGATTGCTATAAAACTGGTTTTGCGAGTAACCAGTTTTGAAAATTAATGGGATTTCTGGTAAGGAGGAGGCGAATGTTGTACTGGTTGTGCCCTACATTATGGGAGCTAGAAGTGGTTGAGCTTGCAGTTTACAATAAGCGGGTGACAATGAGACAACACTTTGTCCTTCCATTAACCCTATCTGCATAACTGGAAATCTGCATACAGGAGCTTAAACCCAGCTGAGACTAGACTCCTATCTATTCCTGCTTCTAGCCCAGATAAAAAGCACAAGGATGGAGGCCATGTAAACTACTCTACTTGTGCAGTTCAGAGCTATTTGAATAATCCAGGCTTTCATTTTAAACAAATTAAGTGCCAGGCACTTTATGGTTGTGAAGAAATCTCCCTGAGGTTTGAGAGAAGTATGGATAAAAGTATGGATATCCACTACAGACTGAGTGGGAAATGAAAATGCAGAGGAATGAATGCTCCACAGTGTAAACAGAAGTGCAAGAGATGGGAAATTTTTCACATTTTATTAAGTCAGACTTTTACAGTAGTTATTGAAAGCAAAAAACCACTGAATTATATTTAGATAATAGTTCCATAAATAATACGTGTTTTCACAGCAGTTGCAAAGTCTGAAATTTATGTGCTAATTACAGACCCCAAATCATCTCTGCACAGATTTGCAATTAAAACTGAAATATTTTCACATACAATATAAGCCCTGTATTCATAGCAACAGCTAAGAGACATGCTGGTTATATTTTGCTCCGTAAATATGAATATTTTATGTTTGAACACAATTGTTTCACTATTGTTGTCCTTGCATTTGGTATATTAAAAACTGAAAGAGTTCAAAGCTGAGTGCCACACTGTGGATTTTTATTCCTTTTAGAAAATATATTCTGTATATAGTAATTTATACACTGCAACAATCTAAGGGAATGATGATTATTGAAAGACATAGAGAAAGAAAAAATTCTGAGAATGGTTATCTTCTTAATAAATATTGTAAAAATCCATACTTTTAAAACCCTGTAGTGACAGCAAAGTGCAGGAAGAATGCAAAATTAGGGAAAACATTGAATAATTCAGTAGCTTGTTATGTGATTAGATCTGATTGGCCTACACTAAGATGCTGCCCATAAAAATGATTTCCCATGGCAGCGTTGGTCCTGGGGTGGGGGGCTTAAGATGTCCATAAAATGGGAGAAAAAGGCTTACTGGAACTAATAATATCATGTCTGTGCAGAATGATTGATGATCTTTAAAAAGGTCCATATTGGTTTCATCTTTCTTCAGATTTTATCACTCACTCTTTCTTAGTCATGTGCAGTCACTAAGGCAAAGAGAGGTAACAAGTGTTTGATGTATGACAGTTGAGCCACTTTTGTCAGAACTGCATTTATTTTAAACTGCTCTTGTATTTGATACTCACAAAATGTAGATGTTCATTATTTTCTATTCCAGCTGATAAGAACAGACAGTCCTGGGGTTGAATCAAGAGGTAAGCCAAGCTTGAATTAGAGCAATAGTGCTGAAAATCACAGTGAAAATTAAGAGATCCTCTTTCCTTGCACTGGGGCCATTTCCATATCTGATTGAATGTATATAGAGCTGCAGAGGACTGACAAATTACTGGGAGGACTTCATATTCTTTATTATTTGCAGTACACACACACCTTTCAGAATGCTGCTTAAGCTTCTTTGAATACATTATCTGTTTCAATTCACTTTACCCTTCACAATCTGCAGAAAGCCATTAAAGCTTCTTTTATGTCAGAAGAAATTTCAGATGAATAGGGAGAAAAATACTTAATTTAACCAACTGGGGGGGAAAGGGTCATTTCCACTTGTTTCTGAAAGCCTACACATCTCTTCAAATACAACAAATCAAGCCAGATATCTTAATAACTTGTTGGAACCATTCGTATCAGTACCTTATTCAAACAGATTGCAGATGAGCTGAAAAGTATTTGGGGTGGTTCCAATGGGAGAAGGAAGAGTATAAGATGGCTGATCAAGTAGCAATGAATTGGAGTCAAGCTCATTTGAAAAACGTTCCATTATCTCCGTTTGTTCTTATTGGAAAAAGGAAAGAAATAATTCATCAGGACGTTAGGTTTCTGAGACCCATCACTGATACACACACATATGTTTGTGTGTATAACTACAGTCACAGGACCACATGCACACCTGTGCCACACACCTTTATGCATGTGCATGGCTATGCGTACAGACATACATATCCTCCCCACTTGTGATGGATTTGTCCCCTGTAGAGTTTAATGGGTTTCTGTTTTGACAATTTAAACACTGACTCAATACTGTTTAACAAAATCAAGAGCAGTTTTTGGCAATTAATTTCTGCCATCAATAGTATTCTCAAATTGGGCCATAACAGCAAAAACTGTGAGAGTGAAAGAGCAAGACAATTCATTAGACAACTCTGCAGCAGCTAAAAGCGGCAAGGGATGTCAGACCATGCTCCTATGCTTCAATACTAATGAGAGTCATTGCATATTCATAATTCTAAATACAGTCAGCTTCTGATAAAAACTTTTGTCATCGAAGCTTCACAGAAAGAGCAAAGCACTACATTCCTTGTGTTGTGGCACTTCTACCAAGCCAGCGCAAGAACAAGATTGATTGTTTTCCAACGCAGCCTGACAGGGAAGTTAGAGATACTGCCTCAAGGGTCCTAAAACTAAGCTTAGTTTGATTACAAGGCTCCAAGTAATCAAAGAAACAAAAGAGAGGGAGGACAGTAGGGGGAAGAATGTTGTTTTGGCTTGCTGGTGAGTTTTAGTCTATTCTTTTTCTAGTTACTTTTTAAAGATAAAAGAGGCTCTAAAGATGTAGCTTTCCTTATTGAGTGTTGAGAGTAATTATCTGTTAGGCATTTAAAACAGTTCATATCAATTTTTATCATGGAGAAAGAACGGCAGGTGCTAGCAAACTTGTTCCCATGTTGTAGCAACATTCCTGCATGTCTTAATAGATACAAATCTCTAAAATTCTATGAAGTTTCACATCAATATGAATAGCAAAGATTAGTGAACTCAACTTGCCAGATATTAAAATCAGCTCTGCCAAGTGTTGTGCTACCCAGAGTTCTCTTTTTTTTGCAGGTTCCTTTTCATTTTTTGTTGTCAGCTCCTTCTGCTTTTCATCACTGCTGCCATTTTCACTATTAGTTTTGAGAAACTACCCTTCTCCTTTGCTGGCAGTCAGATCCTGAAGATGCACAGCTCTGCTAGCCTTTAACCTTGTGATACCTGTCTGCTGGGACAGCTGTTAGCAGCCCCTGGAGTCAAAGAAGAGAAACGTATGTTCAGCACCCACTTTGAAAAAGCCTTGAGCATTTTCTCACTCATAAAGATCTCTTCAGCTGGAATGCCAGCACATTTCCACATCCATTTGACAGGCAAGCAGGCTATGAAATATACATCAAATTAAATAAAACAGGACATTAAAACAAAGGTTTAAAAATCTGATTACAGTGCAGGATTGGAATTTTTTCTTCCATTAATTATAAAATCATGCATTTGGGAAAAAAAGAATTTCACAGGTTAAGAGAAATCACAAAAGATTAAGGATGGAGAGGTTTCTGGTAAAACTGTTAAATATCTCTATCATATGTATACAGTCTTTAAAAATAGAGAAGTCTTGTAGTTATGATGATTGAAGTAACTGATTATCCACAGATATGTTAAGTGTTGAGACATTAAATTGTCAGCCATATCAGTTTGATTGCAGTAAAACATGAAAACACTGACTTTTGTCTGTGGGGGCTAGTTAGAGAAATTTATTTTTCCAAGAATGATAATCCTTTAAGTAGAAACCAGGCAGCTTGCCAGCTCTCCATCCGTGGAAGTTTGCAAATGCAACCCACAATTTCAAAAGTTTTTTTAAGGTTCAATGACTGGTGCATGGATCTTTGGCAAATAGCCTTGTATTAAACAGATTTCCTTATACTGCTTCCATCTCCCTTAAGCCTGTTATAGACTAGTATTTATTCATTACAAATAAATGAATGTCATAGATAATGGCTTTCATTCAAGTTGTACATGTATTCATAGTCCCTCAATTATGTACAACATTTTTCTAAAGAAAACAGTAACCCCCCTTGGACTAAAGCTATAGGAATAAGTTTGATTAATATGTTTTACAAGACTGAAGTAAATGTTCATCATATCTGTCAGCAAGCTGACAGCTTTCAAAAAAGAACCTTTGTTCCTGGGATAAGTAAGTTGTATGATCTTCTTTAAGATACCTCCCTCAAAACCTTAGAGGGAGAAGGTGTTATATTCAAGTGAATTCTACTCAAAATGTGATTGCTGATAAGTTTGCTTTGTATTCCAGATCCTTGATATACACACATTATTTGACAGGATAGTTAGTATTTTTTTAATTTGTTGCTGTCGCTTGTCAGAACATCTGTGCTTTCTTATTAGGCAGAGGTGTATTTGACAAGCTTTTTGCCTATGTACGAGGGAAAGTCACCATTAACCAGTGCCCTGCATCACTTTGTGCTTATTTGTGTTTTAATAGGTAAAGCCTGGGAATAGAGATTACTGGACACATTAAAAATTACATTTGATTGACTGAAAGAGCAAGGAAGCAGACCAAAATTCGGATGACCACAAAGGAATGATTTCGCTCAATCCATGAGAAGCAAAGGGAACAACTTTTCCATCTTTTCTACAACGTTAAATGTTTTCTCCTAATTGGAGTACTAACACCTCTGGCACAAAGACTTAGGCAGTGACACATTATGTCTCCAGCACTAGTGAGCAAGTACCTCAAAAACATATTAGCTGATGAAAAAATAAAACTGAGGCTACCCACTAACATGGGAAAATACATCCTTCCTAAACTCTTCAGGCAGAAAAACTGTACAGCATGAAGCATTATGTTTGATTACTTTTAGATAGCCAAACTTTTCCGTTTCCTTTCAAAGCCAGAGAAGAACATTTGGCTTAAAAAGTCGCATATTTTTCTGTTTATGGGAGTTGTTACAGTGAATAATAGCAATGCACCAATCCAACCCTTTTTAAAAATCCAGCCAGAATATTTGACTGAGTAGGACTGGATTCCATTTTGATTTCAAGCCAGATAGAGGAATTAATCTTATTTCTGTTCATCAATGTGCCCTTCTACTTTTGGTCTCTGGGTCTGCATAGTACAGATGATATGCCATTTGTTGTATGCCTACATCCACTCAACTAGTATTCTCTTCTAGAGACTTGGGTGGATCCAAGGTGAGTCAGACTCAGGCTGAGGTCTAACTACTTGCTTTTCACTCTCACACACTAAATAAAACCTATGTCCAAAGTGCATTACCCAAGTGACACCAAGTGTCCTTCCCAAAGTCAGATGAACAAACCTGGATATGCTCCTAAAAGCAACAAGTTAGGATGTGGTTAGGATGACAGTATGATACTGATTCCTGTATAATTTGCAGATTTAGAGCAGAAAAAACTTATTTATTGGCTGGGTGGAGTATTGCTATTCTTTTAAATGTGGGAACACAAGCTGTCTCACTGCTCCTCACAGGAACATGAGCAGGAGATTTGCATGAGTCTCCACTGGCACTACAACATCCTTGCAGTCTCTGTAGTATGGTCCTACAGAACAAATCTGGACAGTCAAGCTTGTTTTCAGGAGCAAACACAGCGACAGCTTGGGCATGGATAGACAGACAGGTTGCTGTGTAGTGTCAGACTACACAAGAGCTGGCAGAGGCAGCTGGAGCTCAGCAGACACCTCAGCTATCCCAACATCCTGCCGCTGGCCATATGAGTTTTAGACCTGCTAAAACCAGCTTATTGACATTAGCTAGTTCTTACCTTCTCCATCCCAGTCAACATGTGTGGACACAACCAGAGAAACACAGCAGGAGTAATTATCCATCCTAACTACGTGTTAGTACAGTTCTAATTTACCTTCATGCTGGGGGAGGGAAGAGAACTGATACACTAAAAATAATAAATACCTGGTTTAATCCAAAGTAGGAGTTCATTCCTTTGTACACAGAAATTTATTTCCTTAAACAGTTTATTTAAGTTATCTTTAACATAAGATTTTGGAAAGTCCAGGGGTGTTTTTTCCTTTCTCACTTTTACCTATTTTGCTCTAGTTCAGCTCATTTTTGCAGGAGAGGCATTGTTTTCATCCTTTCAGGTTGTACTCCTAAAAGTCCTGGATTGTCATCATCTCTAGGACAATCCAACAGCTTCCCCAGCACCAGAATGTGTCTGGATTTTCGCACCATTTCTTAAACTCAAAAGCCTGAAGTTAGCAGTATTAGTGCCTTTCAGTCTGTGATGGAGGGGTGGTTATATATTATTATTACTATCTTAAACAGACAAAGTATATTCCCATCTATACATGCTGTGATTAATAAACTTCTATCTTGGGAATTCTGGAGGGAGATCATTCAGTCCTGGTAACTTGCTGTTGCTGTATCTCTCAAATTGCTTCATCGTTTTCATGACATGTTAAGTCCACATTCTTATTTCCTCTGAAAAGTGACCATGGAATAGTATTTAGAAACAAAAATACCTTAAAAGACACGGGGAACTGATTTAGTGGGACAAGTTTAAGTTCTGAGTATTGATAAGTGTCGACGATGAGATCTAATAAAAATCTATAAATATTTGAAGTCTTTTAACAGTAGTCATGGAGAAAAAAAATTACTGGCTTACCACTGAAATATTTATCCTGATGTATCTATCTCATAGGAGAAAATGACAACAGTATTTCAGACACTGTGGTGTGGCAACCAGTGTTGATTTAAAATCTGTAATCACAACCACCAGAAAATATGAAAAAGAAAATACAGCAATAGGTCTGGAAATTTTATTTGAAAGCATAGTCCACTGAATTATGGTACAACGTCACAGATTAATTTGCAGAATCCCCATTAGTTTGGTAAAACTCCAGTGAAATGTTTGGACAGAAACTGCACTCCTCTGGAGTCAGGATTAATGAAGTAGAGAAAGGAACAAATGAAGGAACAGAGAAATTCAACATTCGACCCATCTATCCACTCTCTTTAGCACATGATATTGTCTACACATGTACCATTTGCACTGGCAATTAATTTAATAATATGATATATCTTCTAAAGATCTCTGACTATTTTGATTTCTCACATCTTATTTGATCTTTCGCTCTTAACCATTCCTGGCCTGTCAGTGTGTGTTCTAATCTATTTCTGTAACCCAGCAGAGTATCAACCCCAAAGTTGCCTTGAATTTTTGAGGCCTGCTTTAGTTTTATACTTTTCTAAACTCCTATGGAAACAAAAAATTAGGATTGCTTACAACTTCTTTAGGGGAAACATGAAGGCAAAGGAGTTACAGCTGGCTTATCCAACATGAGTGGCCTTCATTTGGCTAGAAACTCAAAGTTCTGTTGAAAGGTAGAACCAAATGAGATTAAGAAATCATAATTTTATATCTGTGGAGAGTCATGTAATAGTTTCAAATCTATTGACTATGTATTTATTTCCCATTTCATTGCTTGCACTCATATTTTGATGACATAAATCCAACCTGTCTGAAGGACAGAATGCCATCCAGAAAGACTTGGGCACGCTCAAGAAGTGGGATTCTGGGAAACTTATCTGGTTCAACAAGGCCAAGTGCAAGGTCCTGCCCCTGCACTGGGGCAACCCCCAGTATCCATACGGTCAGGGGGATAGGAGGACTGAGAGTAGGCCTTAGGAGAAGGACTTGTGGATACTGATGGATGGAAGGCTGGACATGCCCCAGCAATGTGTCCCCTCGGCCCGGAAATCCCACTGTGTCCCAGGCTGCATCAAAAGCAGTGTGGCCAGCAGGTCGAGGGAGGTGATTCTGCCCCTCTACTCTGTTCTGGTGTCTTCTGTAGAACATGCTAGCCTGAAGATTTTGGTTATTAAATGTATTAAAACACGGAGGAAAATTATCTGTTTCAAAATTACTGGTCAATTATTAGATATTTGTGATTTGGGTATAAATAGTCAGATACTGTAGTGTACTTTGATATATCCATTTTCATGTAAATTTTGAAATAATTCAGAATTATTCTGTTCATTTTATAATCAACATACATGTTTTTAACTAGCCTTTAAACTCATCTGTTGCAAGTTAGTTTCAGACAAAGCACTAAAGTATTTACATAAGCAAGTCAAACATAATAAACAATCAGCCAAAACTTTAATAACACCAGATTAAATCTTGTAAGTGATCTTCCGCCAGTGCTTACATGTATAAACATTTGGGGAAGTGATTACAAAGAGATAGTGATGACCCCAATAGTTCTCCCTCCACTGACTTAGTCAGTGATTTCTTCTTTGCTGTTAGACATTAAATGATTCCATCACCCATTAATCTGAACATTTCCTTTAATACAGCTCTCTTACAACTGAAGTTTGAAGATATTTCCTTAAACTAGATATATCTTTGTGTCCTAATCTCATAATAAGTATTAAATATAACTTGACAATATAGACTGCCAGACAATGGTTTTAATAAACTTACTGTTAATCTGCTGAAAAATTATAATTGCTTCTTTTTCAATCAGTGCATGAGTTCACAAAGTAGGAAGATTGTCTTTCAACATGTGGTCAAATCCTTATTTCTCCACATCACAGAAATTTCCTTTCAATGCAGCATTGCCTGAGTGAGAGATGAGTAGGTGTTTGACTGTGGTAAACACAGCATTCAGCAAAATTCTCTTTCCCTGTTGTTACTAACAAGACAGTTACTATTCCATACTGTGCTTCATACAAAATTGACTTTGCCAGACCGTGATAATGTTTATAAGCTATAGTACTGGATTTTTCCTATTTGTAAAGAAAGGTGCAAACCCAATTCCTGCTTACTGTAAGACAGTGGTTTGGAGGGGAAGATGATTTTTGGGGGGATTTTGAGGTTTTTTTGATTTTCCCAAAGTTATGACACCAGACTCTTTGTATCTCATCTACCAGGTGCATAAATTATCAGATTAGGAGAAGTAAGAATTATTTTATTCTAAAGATTGTACAAGAAGTTATTATTCAAGAAGCACACACTCCATTGAAAGAGTCTCTGAGATGAGAGGTGTGGGTTGATAACACATCAAAAAGGCTGCTAACTAGAAGGCCCTGAGGATAGGTTTCTGATAGAAAAAAGCTCAATTTGTTTGAGTACTAGCATCTATCACCATCCATTACAGTTATTTAAGAGAAAGAATAATATTTCATGGAGAAAATTTACCACAGAAAGTAATCAATCATTTCTATTAAGACTGTAAGTTTGATTATGATTTAGAAATTGTTTTCTTTTCTTCTGGGCTGACTTTTTTTTTAGCATATAAAGTCCATTGTTGGTTATTTAACTTTGGTTTCTCTGTAACAGCAAGTCTGCAGACTGCAGGTGGATTGCAAAGGGATTTTGGCAGTGTATTCAACATATTGAGAAAAACCCATTTTTCCTGCTATTACTCTCCATTGTTAGTCAGTCTCCTGCCAGTGTTTGTGGTGACTGTCAAAAAAGAGCAGGGAGTAGAGTGATGAAATATGCTTTAGAAATCAAACTAGCATTTTGTTACATAAATAATAGTGGAAGAGAAAGTGGTTTATTCATACCTGCAATATCACCTGCCATCTGAAGAGGCTCAGCCCACACCGGAGATGTAAGATTTGGACACAAATTTCTGGTGTGATCCCAAACTTCAAGATTGATTAGTCAAAGATATGTCTGTAGTTTTAGGCAGCATTTCACACCCATTTGACACAAGATGCAGAACAATAGGGAATTAATCGCACTGAGCTTAATAAAAACCTAGAAAGGGGAAAAAAGTCATAGTTCATTTGTAGAGCCCTGAGATAAGTATGTTTTTCATAACTTAAAAATGTTCTGGGAGGTGCCAGTATAAAACAAAATTCCAGTACAGCCAAGAGGAAAATAGAAAACAAATAAGAACATATGGAGACCTTTAGAAACAAGTTAAAATTTGCCTTCTACAAAGCCCCAATATACATTCCCTGTTTTTCCTGCAGGTAGCGAGGAAAGGATGGTTCTGGGGTTCCTCTCCAGATGAAGACCTTAGCTGTATATTTCCATCCAGCACTTCTTCCAAAACTGCTGCATTATCCCTCTTTCTCTAACACCTGCTACGTAATATTTCACACTTGCTCTGTCTCACTTGAGGTCAGGAGGGAAAAGGACACCAGCATTACCAGAAGTTGTGCCCAACACTGCAAGTGACTCTACAAAAGCAAGCCATCCCCACTGCCCTTTTGTTACATGACTGAGGGTGTCAGTTTTCCTAGACACCAACCAAGGAGCAGCAGCAGCAGCAGTACAGGAGCTGACACCTCGAATTCAGTGTGAATGAAAGAACTTGTGGGATTCCTCTGGCCAGCCTTTCTTTTATGATTTTCATTATATGCGATATTTTGAAGGAGTGCTGCTGCTTTTGCAAACAAGTAACCTGTTGCAGCGGGTGAGGAGGAGGCTTTTCCAAGTCCCACACAAGGAAATGCATTAAAAATGTACACCATGGTAGCTGTCACGTATTTCCTTTTTCTAGTGGCTTATTGCCACGTCGCCTGTTGTGACACCACAAAATCTATTGCATACATCTGTAGTCATTTAATGCCATGCAGCTTTCATTAAAGATATGTTGGCCAAGGTTATCTTGTCCTTCCAGATTCAGGTAGCTTCATGTACACCACAAATGTCAGTCTAGTTCCTTTCTTGTCCTACTCTGTCAACAGTGGAAGAGCCTGGAAACTGTTTTAGACCACCTTATTAACACCCTCTCCAAAGGCCCGTGAACAAACTTGGAGACAGCTTTGTCTGTCCATGCAGGGGCAAAGCCATATGTTCCAAAAAGGTTCACATTCAAAATGCTGTTCAACAAAAAGAAAGGGACATTA
>VYXC01003805.1:14496-55948 GCA_013397175.1 Platysteira castanea | reverse complement strand
GGGGAGGGGAGGAGGGGACTAATATTTCAGTTGAAAGGGACCTGCAACACTTATCTAGTCCACCTGCCCACCACTTCAGGTCTAATTATTTAATTAAGTAACAAGTTAAAGCATGTTATTCAGCACATTACCTAAGTGCCTCTTAAACACTGAGAGGTTTGGGACATCCCTCTATTCCCAGTGTTTGGCCACCCTTTCAATAAAAAAATGCTTCCTAATGGCAAGCTTCAACCTTCCCTGAAACAGGTCTCAACCATTCCCAGATGTCCTGCTGGATCCCAGGAAGAAGATATCAGCACCTCCCTCTCCAGTTCCCTCTCTCAGAAAGTTGTAGACAGCAATGAGCTCACCCCTTTAGCCTCCTTTTCTCCAAACCAAATACACCCAGAGTGCTCAGCTGCTCTTCAAAGACATGCCTTCCAGTCTTTTCAGTAGCTTTGTTGACCAGCTTGAGGTATTGTGCCTAAAGAGCAGGGTGCAAGGTGCCGTACATAAGATCTATCTCAAACTAGTAGGACTACCCACACTGTAGACGAAGGACCATACCTGGGGCTTGACATCTCTTGTTGGCAGCCCTATATCTGACTGTCCAAGGGTGGCTCCTTAAAAATGGAAGTGGATTTACGGGATCACAACATAGTTGCTCCAAAGGTAAAGGATAAAGAGGCAGTTGGGCATGATATGCAAATTATAATAATAAATTCTAAAATAACACAAGCTGACCTCTTTTGCTCTCCAAAACTGACAATTACTCACAATAGGTTCACCATGCTAAGGCACAAATTTCCCATAGTTAACCCAAGGACTGTACTTCACCTGCTGTTTGTGATAACTTGTAAAATGGCATGTCATTGAAGAGAGAGCAGCCACATATCTGTCTGGTCCTGCCCACATAGGTGGGCACCATGTCCATCTTGGTGACTCTTATTTACATGAGTTGTTCATGAGGAATGAGTCCACCACAACTACAAACCATACATGTCCTAAAGAGGGTGTCACATTCTGTACTCAGGAGCTAAGATGCAGTGAGGTGGACACAGAAGTTGTTTTGGGATGCATGAGATAAGAACTTTAACAAAATATACTGATTTGGTGAAGTTAAAATCTGGTATTATTCCAGTTTTCGTCAGAAATGGCTGTTTCTACATTAACTGTTCCTAGATATTGAATAAACTTGTATCCCACTGACAAGAAATGTGAGTAGCACTGTATTTTCTACCCACTCTCATACGGAGCAATACAAACACATATACCATCACACATTTTTTACAATGGAGATAAGATCTTTCAGTATATCCACCACCCTCCAGAAATGCTATTCACATAATACGAAAAATTTCAAACAATGGTTATAGCAGAGGCAGGGGTGGAAATCTGGTTTTCCTTTTTTCTATTTTTTTTCTTTCTACACTGGTGTTAATTATATGTGACGTTGCTATCAGTGCAGTGCAGTAAAAATGAAATGGTGCCCAGTGTGCATAGACACTATGGAAATTTCAAATGACAAAAGCAACAACAAAAATTATACTTTCCCATTCCTTTCCTATGTACTCTACATTAACATAAGGATATGTGACTTTGCTATCCATGCACTGCAATAAAAATAAAATTGGTAGCCAATGTGCCCAGACAGAACCTTCAAATAAAAAAAAATTAAATTATACTCTTTTTCATCCTGTAAAGAATACATGGTGTGAGGCACAATTTCAGTTCACTGTCACATCAGAAATCATATGCGAGATGATAACCTATATTTCTTTCTCATCATGAGGGAGAAAGAAAAGTACCTTGGAATATTTTTTAAATTTTTCTTCATTTTATAATCACTAAAATATTTTTTAAAACACTTTCTTATATTAAGCTCATTGTGTTTATATATTTCCTAAATGAATGGGACTTTGGTAAAATGTTTGTGTCTAAAATTATTCATATAAATAAAAATACACAGATATTTTATGGGATAATAGGGAAACAGACATCTGCATGCAACATTTTCCTCATTAGATGTGCTCATGTTGGCATATTTTTATGACTTCACTGCAAAATACAATGTGCTGATTTGAAACCTTCTTCAGTATATGTTAACAACCCAAATGCTTTATTTATGCTTGGAGAACTGTTTAATAAAGTAGTAGTTAACACTGCTGTAGCATGAGGCAATATGACCTGAAGGAATATGCTCACAGACACAGTGGGAGGAAGACAGCAGCTCCTCATCTATGATCAGTGAACTGCTGGTGGTCCACAGGTCCCTTGCTCAAGATAACAGGACAGCCATCTGACTATCCTTGTTTACAGCTAGTAAACAATATTACAAATAATTAGGTATGTACTAGGTGCCTTGGACATAGCTGTCCAAAAGACAGTGGCTTTTCGAAAAATCTGGGCTATGCTGCAAAAGAATAGCAAACAAAAGATGTCAGTCGAGAAGACTGAGCAAGGAACTCTCACAGTTTAATGGGAGGGATCCATCTTTGGGTGCTGCAAACCAGTTGCTGTAATGGTTTAACATGAGCACAGCTATCATGACTCAAAGTCCTCCTTGGAGTTGGAGGAAGTACCAGGCAAGGCAAGCTGCAGGGACCAAAGATTCCTGAGGAAGTGATCTACACACTGGTCAGTCAGAGAAAATTTTTCTTTCTGCTCTGGATGTGTTTAAAGGCTTTCTTCACTGTGACTGTAAGAAGAGAATGAATCCTCCAAACTCTTTCTGCTTTCATGTGGGGTTGTGGAATTGTATTGTTACACCCTCTATGCCCATGCTCTGAAAGATGAATACATAATTGAGAAATTCTCGCTTCTAAAATATTTCTTAAATCCAACAACAAAAGAGTTTAATCAGAAAGTTACTCCCTTTTCTGGAATAGTTCTGCCATAGCTGTTTGGATAAAACGATTGGAAATCAGAGTTACAGTCATTTAAATAATCTGTTAAAAAGCTATTACATTTCTGTAATGCTAGTAATTTTTAAATGGCTCTTCGTTTGATTCATGAACAATACATGAACAGTACATGATTCACATGGGCAACTTTTATTAAGCATTTATCCCAAAAAGACTGTCAGACTGGGAGAAATCCATTGTATACTGCAGCATTTTCATATATATATATATATATATTTTTTTTTTTTAATATCATCCTTTAAGGTTCAACTTCTTACAGAACAAAGTTGACAGAGAGGCTGGGGCTGCCACAGAAGATCAAGGAGCCAACAAAGGTTGAAAGATATTATATAGATAATTGTAAAGATCTTGCTGCAGTTCAAGTGCTTTTGAAGTTCTGTAATGATTTCTTGCTATCAGAAACTGCCAGGTTTAATTGAAGTCAAAGCTTGCTACTATGTCGTGAAATCCATAGGTGTGTAAATACTAGGGCTGCTGCTAAGCAATGAGTCACCTTACTATTAATCACAAAAAAAAAAGAATACTTTGCACTACTTTGACAGCAGAGCACATAGTAGGCTATGCTGAGAGGTGCTCTGGTGTATTTGCAGGGAGGATCTTCTGCTTTTAATTCCTTTTCTAACTGGCTTTGTGTGAGGGTTCGGTATATTACTTTCCCTTCATAAAACTGTTTTTCTATTGTTCCTGCCATTATGTATGAACTACATCAATAATTAAACGCCTGACTGCAATTCTGTAAAGATTAAAAATTTCACCATAATCTGAGAATTCCTTGTAATTTAAAGTGTTCAAATATTTTTACGGTTTGAAGTTCAGTATAATAGAGCAATAAAGGCAGTCACCTACGGTTTTACAACCCTTGTGGTGAGCATAGCCATACTTCCCATGCACAGCCACTGTAGGACTGATTTTAAAAGAAAAGTTATTGCTAACTGCCATTTTAAAACAAACGATATATTGAGCAAGATGATCGAAATGCAAAACACTGTTTCTGCTGTGTTATAGAAGTTGAAATATGCAATTCAGTGCCAAAGTGACTTAGATTTGCTGAATGGGTTCTAAATTATGGTAAGCATTTAAATTGATAAGCACAGATTTAATATGGACCACAATGGGATTAATGAATAAATATTAGGATCTTATGTTACCAATCTACAGTCGCATTTAAAACTGCAGCTATTAGTTATATTCAGGGTACACTTTACACAGGAGACTAGGCAGTGAAGTGACATGTCTACACAGCCTCTTGAGCTGAAGAACTCCTGGGGCACAACATTTCAGTGTTGCAGATCATCTAGTTAAAGTTCATCCACTTTTTAAGGTTTTGTAGAAACCTTAACATAGACTTTAACACATAGCACTCTTACAGCTCTACTACCCACCACCTACCAGAGAGTTGTCCTGGGGGAAAACTGGTATGGGTAGGATCCTAGGTAAAGTGTACTTCTAGGACACATTAAATTTTAATGCACACCAGTTATACTTAATTTTAGGGAGTGATTCTTATTTTATTGTTGAGTTAGTCAGGCCCATGATCAGGTTCGTAATATATTCAACAAACCATCAGGATACATGAAATATCTTACCAGATAATCCTCTTTGGAATCCACAGTTCAGTTATTAAGTATTCCTTTCACTAATCTCTGTAATCCTATGTTGACAGAGGTCAGTAAAACAGTGGCAAAACCCTGTATGATTAGACTAAGTCTAGGTTTTGCAATTACTCCTTTTCTAATTTGTTATATTTTTCTCAGCTGTTCTTACTCCTGAAGGTATGTGACCAGCATTACAGATGTTGCACATGGCAGTTCCTAGAAGCCATGGAGAAGGTCTTTACACCAGTACATCAGCCAAGAGGCGGAGACCCATCAGCAAACTAGATATATATCCAGAAACTATGTGGAAGTCAAGACAGGAACTATGTTTGATAACTGAAATGACATTAGCACACTGATGTTCACAGCCACTAGATTAGCAATCAGTGTTAAATCTGCACATTCAATGAAAGTGAACAACGCTGCTATTGTCCAAAAAAAAAAAAAATTGAGTCTCTTTTCTCCTTTTGACTACAGTTCATTTAAGGGAAGAACTGTATGCTGCATGCTTCGAAAATGTTTTATGTGTCTTTGGCTGATAGAACACACAACACATTTGAATAGGCCCATTTATTTAAGCAGACATATTAAATAATTTAAATGTGAGCATCCATGTCATAAATTTTGTAGTCTCTTTAATGTCGGATAAATCTGTGTATTTAAAATAGTCTTTCTTCAAAGCCATATTTTTCTTTTTTTTTTTTTTTTTCCGAACAGTCATAAAGGAAACTCTGATGTCTGTGGCATGAACAATGCCAGCACCATCATTTTAATGTTATCCATATGGGCTTCTAATAATAGATAAGAGTTTTTAGAGATTTGTATTGTATTTCTTTGAGACATTTAAAGTCTTGATAAGGGAAGGCTGATTTCATTGGCCCCACAGTTAAAGGAAAGCAGACCCTAATTAAAAGAATTCTGTTCTAAATTAACTAGTTTGACATGTGCTAATTGACAGTTCCTGTGAAATGGTTTTAATTAAAGTCAATATGTCTTTTTCAATTAAGAGGGAATTAAGAATATACTAATATACATTAACAACTTAATCTGCCTTCAATATCCCATACATCAGCTGCTTTTTTTTCTAATGTTATTGGAGAACCATCTGACATACATCTTCTACTGTTTCGTTATGGTATCTCATTACTACTCAACAAGAACACAGGCACTGGTGGAAATGCTCTACAGCAAGAAGAGAACCTGCCTGTACTCCATGCATGCAATCCCTTATCACTTGCCTGATGAAAGGTTGTCACGGTTTAGGAATGGTACTCCCCAGGTCAGCGTCCCCACCAAGACTCTCCCAAACCACATGTCACTAGTTCACTCCCCTGTTCCTGCTCCAGCCAGATGGAGTTGAGAGTTGGAGGCATAAAAGGTGAAGATCACTGGTTGAGGTAAGAACAGGTTACTGGAAACAGCAAAATAAGAAAACAGATGGTAACAGCAACAATATTAACAATGAAAATATGCAAAAGAGAGGCTGATTCACATGCAAGAATTCTCACCAAGGACCCCAGGAAAACAAAAAATAGTGGACAATGCCATCACTTCTTTTCAATCAGAAGCTATGCCCTTCTTGGAAGCCAGAAAGTCACTTCCCCCTGGCCCCAGCAGCTATGTGAGGTGGTATAGAATAACATCCAGGTCCTGGCCAAAACTAGGACAAAGGTAGTACTTCCATCTTTTTACACAGAAGGAAAAAAGACGACTCATGACAAAACATCTCCTTATTTATTGCACACTGGGGCAACAATTAGAATTAGTCAATGAATTCAAATTTTTAATAGAAGTCCTGTGAGTAATATTGCATTCTTTGTGCAACAATGTAGGTTTTTCATTATTTGGACGGGTAGGATTTTTATTTTTGAGTGACATTTCTCATGGTCTATTTCAGAAGTGAATGAGGGGCAGAGTTCTGTGATTGTAATGGTTTTAATTGTATATACAAGAAGAAAATGAAAACCATGCCTCCTTGGTAGAACAGTGCTGAAAACAATCCCATTGTTTTTGCTGGAAATGGGATGTGGCTGTTTATAGCCACAAAATTAACGATGCAAATGCGCAGCTGACT
The DNA here is from genome assembly GCA_013397175.1 of Platysteira castanea. Lineage (NCBI taxonomy): Eukaryota > Metazoa > Chordata > Aves > Passeriformes > Platysteira > Platysteira castanea. The sequence continues at coordinate 49,376 of VYXC01003805.1, read as the reverse complement.
TCTTGCTACCAAGTCCAAGGGTTTACTGCTACTGACTTTACTAAATAAAAAAACATCATTAAAAGTAGCAACCCCTACATCAATAAGAATGCTATCTTGAATATGCTCATATATGGAGAACTATGCAGAAATCTTTGCATGTGAACTTTGCTCTTGATTTTTCATTCTTATTTTTCTTATTTGGGAAATAATAATGAAAAACATAGCTGACACAGTTTGAGGGGAATAGAGTCACAAGCAGAAACAACAGAGTAATTGACTTAAAAGACAATTATATAGTGTTAAGATCTGGTTATTGCAAATAAGACCATATGCCAAAGTCAATAGAACCGATTTTAACAGTAAATGTGAGGTAGAAATAGAAAGAAATGGGAAAAAGAAACTAGAAATTTATGGAGTCACCACCTGTTGGATGCTGCAAGACTTTATTGTTGCAATTTTGATGTCTGTTGGTCAAAGTGATGGTCACTGTCTTGATCTGTCAGGAGTGGGGAAAGCCCACAAAACATTGGAGTTCACTGGGTTTATATTCACTTTTAATATCAGTTGGGAATTCGCAGGTACACCCCCAGGAGTGAGGCGTTTCACACTGAATGGTGTAATGCTGTGGATTATGGAACACTTCAGGAGCCTCCTATTAAGACAGTACAGCTGCCTCTCCTATCAGTGCATTTGAGTCAGCTGTGGCCCATCAAAAGAGGTGAATACCTTCAGGCTGCTTTGAACCTCCTGTACTCTCCCACAGGGGAGTTTTCCTACCAGAGCCATTATGTAAGGGAGGACACTGGCATAATAAAATCACTATACCCCCTCACAGGATTTGCCTCTTATCAGCCTCTTTCTTTATCTTGTTCAACCACCGGCAGATGCCTCCAGTGATGGGTGTGCACACCCTGGGCAGTTAAGTGGTCGATTTGCTTGAGTCATGTTTGAGTCATTAACCTCACATATAGCTGTTTTTAAAAATTTGTTTCATATACGCTGTTAAGAACACGATCTCGTGTCTGTTATAAACTGTGTATTTCAGGGAACACAACTTCAGCTATGAATATTCATTCTGCCAAATATATCATGAAGAGAATATGTCATCTAGCCAGATTTTACCAAAACTTGACTGTGCTCCAGCAGCTTATTGCAATTTTTTTAAGTGACTCTTAAATTACAACAAAAACACAAATATTAAAATTCAGCAAATAATCATTTACTATAATCTGTGACATTAAGTGACATAGAAAGGATTTTTGTAGCTCCAGAAACTGCATTAGAGAGTGCAGTTAAGCTCCAGAAATGTTGTATGAAATGCTCTGGGAAGATTTGGGTGTTATGGTGAGGTGTTTCCACTTTTGTTTGAAGCTGTTGTCTTTCTTGGTATTTGTTGAAATTTACAGTCGTTTTAAGAAGCAGCTAATATCCAAAATATTTCATGCTATTGAAATAAAAAAGACCACATTGCATACTATTGTCTGGTTTTGATTAACAAAAAGAATACAGCCACATTTCCGGGACTGTGTGACCAGATTTTGTATAGACAGCTACTTAATTTTTTGCCAAAGCAAATGTCAATGAAAGGCTTAAAACTTTGTCCCAAAGCATCTACTACACATCTCACAATGGCTTATCTTAAGGCCAAAAACAAATTTCTTGAACAGTCTTCTTAAAGGCATATAAACCACTCACACAAAATTTTTAGATTTGGGTCAAAGCATCTTGATTCTCAGGCTAGATGAGGGCTTTTGGATTTTGGATTTTGGTCATTGTGAGACCAAGAAGTTTCTTACCAAGCTCCCCTCCTTTTTGCTGCTATTGGGTCCCTGCAACACTAAAGGAAAATTTTAAAGGGAAAAATAATTCAGAAAACCTGCAATAAAGACGAGGAGTAGCTAAGAGAGAGACCTTGAAAATTGACTGTTTGGTTTTATGAAATTGAGTTAAATACCCAACTCCCCTTGAAGACCCAGCACAAAGGGCCTCATAGCTTATTTCAATATAATAATTCTGTTTGACAAAAGCAAGTGTTAAAATAGTCATGTCCTAGCGACTCATTTCCTAAGGAAAAATAATCATGTATTTAGAACAGAAACTTAAGTAATTTCTTGATTTTTTCCATTATTTTAAATCCAGAAACCCCTCAAAACTGCAAAGTGGACTGGACTCTTAGATTTTTGTGTTCATTGCAGTGTTTCAAAATCCCATTATCTAAGCTGGGAAAACATTTATGTGTGTATCTAGGACTATATATGATTCACAGATGCCACTTTTCTCAGCATCGGATTTTTTAACCACTGCCTCAGTATGGAGCTGGTACGAATACACCACTGAAGTCAAATGTGAAACGTGTCTCTAAATTAGCGAATAAACAGATCTCTAGAAGAGGCCAGAAACTCTGACTACTTGTATTCATTAAAATTCCATGGTACTTTGCACAAGCGGAATGCTAATCCCAGAGCCTAAACTGAGACCAAATTCCACAAGCCCTTAAAATGTTCTTAAAATCGTGTAAGGTTCAGTTTATGGTCCTAGGTGACTACAGATCCACAGTATTCTGTCTGTCCAAAATGCTAGTTCTTTTTCCACTGGCTGCACTGTTCTTTCTTCTCTCATCCCCTTTCACCACAGCTTTGCTTTAAACTGCTGGGAACTTACTTCATATATTCCCTATTGTGGCTGTATTTCAAGAACAAGTGAGAGGATGTGGATGACAGTATGTAAAGCACCAGGAAATTTTTTTTCCTCTTACTCCCCTTGCTAATCTTGTTCCAGAATTTCAACTTCTTGGTCTGTAAGTGGCTAGAAAAGGGGAAAGAAGGAGGTGCACAATATAAAACCCTGTTGACTTGAATCTGAAAACACAAATAAGTTCCACTTGACTCATAAAAGTAGTCATTTTGATTTGAAAAAGCCACTGTTTGCTAGAACACGTAAGTGTAATGAATTTCAGGATATGTAAGAATATTCTACTCACAGTGCAAACATCTGCAGCAAGGTTGATGCTGGTAGCTGTGGTGTACTCCTTACTCATACAAGTAGTCTCAAAAGCCAGTAGGACAGGCTGGAAGACAAATTCTTTGTCCAAGTAAAGACTGTGCTTTATATAAATACTTTATGATTATTGTAACTAAATAAGCAGTATCAGTACTCTCAGGCAGGAAAAATCACTTGTGAATTACCTTTCTGTGGTTGAAGGTGTAGATGGTTATCAGTAGTCTGACAGCCCTGAAAGTCAAAAACACAGTAAGAATCAAAAGTAAACCAACTTCCAGTTCCTATGACTCCCCCAGAATTCTGCTATCTTTATATAAATAATTAGTGAAGCAGTCTTTCTGTTTATATCCAGCCCAGCTAGATAGAGCTGTTTGTGTGGGGAATAAGCTGCTGTGTTCTTGATGAAAGCCAAGCACATCCTATGAATTTTACAGTCCAAGAAAAAATTTCTCTTGGCAACAGATTTGCTTGAGAAATCAGCATGTGGGACATGGGGTGCTGTGGTCAATGTAAAAGCCTCTGGTTAGCAAGTTTTTTCTCCTCAAGCATCTCTCCTTCTTACTATTTTCCTAGCTGTAAACACTGTGCAGGTTATACATCCTCTTAATCCTTCATTGTGGAACATATTTGGCTTTGCTATTAGAACAGCAAACATTTTCAACATGGACTTCCTCATGAGCTTAAAAAACAGTCATGTGGGGTGTTTTTAGTATCTTATTGGCTTTGCTATTGAGAACTTTTGGCCCCAAGCACCCATCATATATATACCATGCCCCACATCATTTCTGTTATTGTTAATTGAATATTTACATCCCAGTGGTCCTGATCCTGATTCCTATTTGTTTGGATACTTTTTGTACTTGGTGGCATTAATTTTTCTGGCAATATTATTAGTATTATCATGCAAGTAATTATTTTGTTAAAGGCATCCCCTTCTCTGACTGCAAAATCAGCTCAAAACTGATAATGTGTCTGCCTTTGTCTGTTTCAGACAGGTAAATTAGTACAGAAAATAACCATGGCTAAAGAGGTGCACCAGTTTCCACTTTAAGTTCCTACATTTAAGTATTTAAATGTTTCTAATCTTTACTTTCATGTCTTTACATTTTAGGCTAAGCTTTCTGGTCTTCACCTTTGCTCCAAAAGTCTTTCTTAAGTGAAAGCATGAACTAGAAGTATATCCTTTTTTTAACCATAACAGAAGTTTCATCGAAAACAACTACTGTTGGTGGTTGAAATATGGCATGGAGCAACTTTCCAAGTATGCTTCCTTCCACTATGACAGAGAAATCTAATTAGAACTGTGCCTTGATTGAGATGTTGACAGCTGTATTCAGATCCTTCTGAGTGCACAGACAGGAATTACTGTACTGAAAATGCAGAGATTAGACATATGCTGAATGGGAGATGAGCAGAAGCGGTAACAGGTACGGAGGACTGTACCTGTTTTGATTAACCTCTGCAGCTCTCCTCTCCAGCAAGGAGAAATCCTACTGGGATGCCCTTCAAGCCATTATGCAGTTCCTGGTAATTATCAAAATGGCAGTCCAAAATCAGGTGATGGATTGGATTCACACCATCTGAAATGAAATTTTATTCAACCTTTGCACCTTTGTGGGCAGCAATGTGACTTTTCATGAGCTAAAGAGATGCAGAAAGAATTCAGTTTTGCATGGATCTGAGACATTCCAGTCCTGCTCTAACGTAGACAAGCAGCTGTAGACATGTAGCACATCAGTGTTAATTTACAAGCTAAGAGCCTCTGAAGCCCAAAGGCAAAGCTTTTCTTCTGGGTCCTTCACCATTTTTGCTTACACTCAGGGAAGATATATTTAAATACTGAAACTATGGATGCATAGGAACTTCATGACATGGGCTTAACAGTTGGTAACCAACAAATCTTACAGTGGTGTTCATGCCATAAAAAAATAATGGTCAGATCAAGTCATTAAAGATCAACTCACGTACAATACGATAGAACACTTTTATTCATGTCAAGCCCCAGTCTTTCTACTTGTAATGCATACCTGGCTGCACACTGATGCAACATGGTTCATGTGGATGCATCCATCTATCTGTATGCCGTATACTAAAGGAATGAAATGTCTGATGGATCTGTAAAAAGAGAACACACTGAAGTGCTGCAGAGACAGTGAATGTGCTAGGCAGAGTCCAGTAAAAGTTTATGAAAAGTATCCTGTAGAGAGTACTCATATTTCCGATCACTGGTAATATTTAAAAAGATAGCAGTGAAAGCAGATTGGCACCGTAAAGCTATCTAAAATAGGTAGGTACCTCTGTTTCACTGTCACAGAAGTAGCACCTCTGTCTAGTGGTCTGTTAAACCTTTTGGGTGGCTGACTGAGCTTTCACACCCATGTTGCTCACAAGCAAATTAAAAGCTTCAATGTAAGACAGCAAAGACTAAGAAAAACAAGCATGAAAGAATCCAACAAGAGGAATGGGTGTTCTGAAAGGAGCACCTTTTCTGTAGGCAGTGCCATTTTGCTGCTATAGTCCACTTCAGAGCTACAGAAGTGACTACACTGCCATTCTCAAGCATCTGTGTGATGTTTGTCATCTTAAAGCTGTAAGAATACTTCAAGAATATTACACTTTTTTGGTGGAGAAGCACTACACATCTCTGAAGTTAAAAGTTAATTTAAGCTCAAAAACATCAGATTAAATGTTGCAGTGAAGCTTTGTCATGTTCTTGTTTGGGTAGTTGAGTTAACTGTTATGGCCTTGATCCACGAAATGTCTTCCCACGCCAGAAAAACAGCCCACTGACACCATGTGACTGTCTTTGCACAGATCAGATGGCAAGTTTGGAGACTTGATGTGGTTTTAAAACAAGGCCAGAATGTGGTCTTACATGAGACCTTTTACTCAACCCAGTTGAAACCAATGGAATTGTGGGATGAAAAAAAATAATTCACAAATGAGAGTGAAGAATTTCCAGTTTGATCTTTCATGTTCTACATAATTTGTATGTATGCGTATTGAAAATGAGATGTAATTTTATATTTTATAGTTTGAATCATATAAAATCAGCATAAATTATGCAGAATCCCACAAGCTTGTTAAGTAGCCAGGATGCTCTTCACGAAGAGAAAGCACGTATAAACACAGATCTCTACATGTATGTGTGCAGCAAACAGACAAAATTGACTGAGAATAACTTACTGAAGAGGAGCTCTCTAGCTTTGACATTTTACACCAGTTTTCAGGACTTAAGAGGATAACTTCTTGTCCTCTTGTGTCAATAACTAAGAGGGGGGTTGAAATCCATTTAATTTCTTTTCCTGTTTTTCAGTAAATCCAAAATGTCAGTTTGCTGTGATGATGGGGAAGCATTACCCAAGGTTCCTAAAAGGCCAAACTCAGCAATGTATCAAGACACAGGAGCATGTAAACAAGTTATGTTTGTGACCGTTCAGTGAGAGGAATATGTGCAGGGACTCCTCTTTCCCCGCAGGGAAGAGGGGTCCAGGAGAGTTGGTCAATCCTTAAGGCTTTCCTCCTCCAGGCTCAAGAACAGTGCAGACCAAGAGCACAAGGCAACTCCATGAATGAATAAACCCCTGTCATTGCTAACTATAAGCAAAAGGTTCCCGGGAGATGGAAGCAAGGTCAGGCCACTTGGAGTGAATTTAGAGAGGTGGTCAGGATAAGTAGAAATGAAATTAGTCTAGAAAGACAAAAGTCCATTTAGAATTAAATCTTGCCAAGAATGTCAAGGATGAAAAAAAGGGCTTTTTCAAATACATAAATAACAGAAGGAAAACCAAGGATAATGTCGACCCATTAGTAAATGGAGGGCAGACCCTGGTAACAGAGGACACAGAGAAGTCAGTGTTATCGAATGCCTTCTTTGCATCTGTCTTCACCAATAACCTCAGCCCTCAGGGATCTCTAAGCCAGAAGACCAGGGTGAATGAACATCAGGAGGAAGACATTCCTTTAATGAAGGAGGATTGTGTCAGAGAGCACCTAAGTAATTTTCACATCCACAAGTCCACAGGCCACAATGGGATGCATCCATGAATGCTGAGAGAGTTGGCAGACATCATAGATAGGCCTCTCACAATCATCTTTGAGAGGTCAGGGAGATCAGGAGAGGTGCCTGAGGACTGGAAGTAAAAAAAAAAGCAAGAAAGAGGACAAAGGGAACTACCATCCAGTCAGCCTCACCTCAACCCCTGGAAAGACAATGGAGTGTCTTATTCTGGACGCCAAGTCTACCAGCATGGAAGACACACAGGTGATCAGCAATAATCAACATGGATTCACTAAAGGTAATCATTCTCGACCAGCCTGATTGCCTTCTACAATGAAAAAATTACATGGATGGATGAGGGGAGAACAGTGGATATCATCTACCCTTGACTTTAGCAAGGCTTTTGAAACCGTCTGTCAAGACATCCTCATTAGCAAACTCAGGAAGTGTAGGGTGGAGAATGGACACTAGGATGGATTGAGAACTGGCTGAGTAACAGATTCCAGAAGGTTGTGATCAGTGGCAGAGTCAAGTTGGAAATTGACACTAGGGGTGTGCCCCAGGGATCTGTACTGGGTTCAATGCTGTTTAACTTGTTCATCAATTACTTGGATGAGGGGGCAGAGGCCTCCTCAGCAAGTTTGCTGAGGACACAAAGCTGGGAGGAGTGGCTGATGCCTCAGAGATTTGTGCAGCCCTTCAGAAAGACTTTCATAGGCTGGACAGGTGGGCAGAGAAGAACCTTCTGAAATTCAAAAAGGATAAATGGAGGGCCCTGCACCTGGGGAGGGATAACCCCAGGCACTAGTACAGGCTGGAGGCTGACCTGCTGGGAAGCAGCTCTGAGGAGAAGAACCTGGGGATCCTGGTGGACAACTACCTGTCCGTGAGCCAGCAGTGTGCCCTTGTGGCCAAGAAGGTCAAAGGAATCCTGGGATGTATAAGGAGGAGCACTGCCAGCAGGTCGAGGGAGGTGATCCTGCCCCTCTATTTGGCCCTGGTGAGGCCACATTTGGAGTACTGAGAGCAGTTCTGGGCTCCTCAGTACAAGAGAGATGTGGTGCTCCTGGAGCAGGTCCAGCAGAGAGCTACTCAATTGGTCAAGGATCTGGACAATCTGTCTTATAACAAAAGACTGAGGGAGTTGGGCCTGTTCAGCCTCAAGGTGACTGAGATGGGACCTTATAGATGTGTACAGATTTCTACAGGAAGGGTATCGAGAGGATGGATTCGGGCTCTTCTCAGTGGTGCAAACCAATAAGACAAGAGGCAGTAGACCGAAACTGATACGCACAAAGTTCTACCTAAACATGAGGAAGTACTTCTTTACTATGCAGGTGGCCACACACCGGAACAGATTGCCCAGAGAGGACATGGAGTCTTCTTCATTGGAGATATTCAAGAACCATCTGGAAACAATCCTGTGCCATTTGCTCCAGGATGACCCTCCTTGAGCAGGGAGGTTGGACCAGATGTCTCACTGTGGTCCCTTCCAACATACTGTGATTCTGTGATTTTGTGTGTAGGAAAAGTTGAATCAGGGAACTAGTTTGAGTAGCAGCAAAGATGTCTGGTGGTGTGTTCATTTAGGTCAGTAAATGAAATGTAAGTCCTCCCAGCCTTTTCATTACTACAGCCATGACTAAAACATTGCCCACCTGGTACTAAGTGCAAGGTGTGCCTGTTCTGCAGGCAGCTGCCAATCTTTCAAGTAGCTAGTTTCAGGTGGAGGGAGGATGCATCCCCATTTTCAGTGTGTGGGTGAAAGATCATTAAACTGGAATGACAACCAAGAATTTTCTCTGTGTTTATATTATAGATTCCTCCCTATCTCTGCATATACCACAAAAGTGATAGCCCTAATGTCAATGTCTTGTTTCTCAGTGCTATTGAAAGTATGTCCATAAGTGTTTCGGGTTTGGTTTTTGAGGATCTATTGACTGTGCATCTATTTGAGGTGTACATGCATATATATTCAAGTAAGAGCCAATGTACATTCAGTGATGAAACATAAATCCCACTTTGTGTAGCCTATGGAAAATATCTACAAATTTCTGATCAAACTGTTGCATTGCAACCGGGGCTAGAGACAAGATCTTTTAAAGAGTAGTTAAAAAGCAGTAGACAGAAATGTATGGCAGAGCTATATCCTAACAAATGAATATGTCCTAAGAGCCTGAATATGAAATACATGCACCAGCAACTGCGTTAGTACAATCCAAATTGTGCATGATGAGGAAAGTCCTCATAGTTTTTGAAGAATATCACTTTAAATACTTTGCCAACATGTTGTCCACTAATATCTCTATTTGTTTTATGTACCTGATATTTGGCATTAGCGGGTCTGCACTAATTATCTTGGCAAGAAAGATTTTTAAAAAGTGGAAACTAGCTCAAGAAATAATGCTGATTTTCAACTAATTTTTAAGGTTTTCACCAAGCAAATGGCAAAGTAAAGAAGCAGAATACAATGTTTTTGCTTCAGTGTTAGAATATGAGTATATGTAAAGTGTACATTATTATTACAGAGTCTTGTGATTCTTCTCTGTGTTTCTCTTTTTAGCCATGGGATGAGGGGGTGATCATCAGTAAGAAATGAATAGTCACCATGGTATCAGATAGACCTGGAATCTGTTGTACATGAAAACCAGTGTGAATAGCATGGTCTTATACCCATAATAAGATAGGAACATTAATATTCTGACTGGGTAAAATGATACACAAATAAGAATAAAACAGGACCACTCAGTTCTTAGGAGGTATTTAAATATAATTTGACGCTTCATGTAGCTTAAGTTATCATCTTAAAATTTGTTGTCTTTTTGTCTGTTCAGTTTCTTCAAAAGTTAAATTTAAAAAACAAAATAGTTGCACTTTGTAAGTTGCTTGCTACTCTTTCTAAATATTCAGTGACTTACTAGTCATAATTTATTTTTCTTAGAAATTTAATTGTCTTAGAAAGCTAGGGTACTCATGAACTCAGTATGTTGTGATGTGTGGCCTTTGTTGTAGGTTATTCTGATGGAGGAGTCACAGTGCTTTCCACACACACAGAATGCACCACACACGGACAAGCCCTAGAACAACTTATTTTAGGTCAATACATTAATACCTTTTTACTGATACCTCATTTCAGCTAAGACAATATTTGCTAGTATAATAAGAGGTTGTAATGGTTTAATCTAGAAAAATAATTATACTGGATTAAGGTACAGTTCTTTCAAAATATGTTAATAATATAGTTTCTTTTTTTCCGCCTTCAAAGAGACAAATTATAGAGTCAATTAATCAAAGCAGAAGTTGCAATCACTGACATACTTTTCTACCAGCTTTGTTGATGTCAACAGATGTGTACAGTGACTGCAAACTGCCGGGTGAGTCTCAGGGCAGGTTAAAGATTAGCAGTTTATTCTAAATTCCATGTATGGTGCTAGTTGTTGGAGTGATCAACTGGTCTTAGTGATTGCATCATACAATAAACTTTCAGGTCTGGGCTAACCTTTCTTGTAAGAAAACCATAGCTTTAGCAACAGAACTTGAGCACTAACTGTTCCACATGGCTTTTGGTGCCATGTTGATTTGAGGCATTTATGACTTTAGATACTTGAGACAAAGGACGTGATGTCCAATGAAGAAATTTACAAATTTTACTTGGAAATCTTCCCCAACTTGCATCAAATCAAATTTGCACTTGTCACTAGCAGGCCACAGTTTTGCCTGGTTTTGCCATATTTGACCCTTGCAGTGTTCTATAACTTGATGTGTAGAAATAGTCAGGTTTGCACTCCATAATGCATGTGCCTGTGGCAAAAGATAATTTGAGCATACATTTATTAACCTTTGACCACAAGCCAAAAACAAAAAGCAGCTAGAAAGGAACCTAGTGAGTATGGTATCTCTCTTGAGACAAATCTTAGTATACCAAGTCCAGCCTAGTACCTCTCCATAGAGTTCTTAGTACATTTAGTCTAGTTCTTTGGCAGTGATTTTTTAAGGCTCTTCAGGAAAACAGGATGAAGCTGCTGTCTGCAGCCAAGGCCTTGTGCTGTCTCTCTCAGCTACTGTCATACATGAAATTATAGCACAGCCTTTTGATACTTTCTCATGTCTTTTGGGAAATCCATAGGTACTACCATGAAACATTATAAAACTTATCTTTATTTGACAGGTATTTGGGCTTTATAGTGCTCATTGAAATATTTAGCTGTAAAAGATGTTTAGGATTCAATTCACCCAGCTTTAATTGTCTAAAATGTAGTTCCTCTTATCTAGAAGTATTTATTTGCCTTCATGGATATTAAAGGTCAGGAAATAAAGAATAGTACGACAGAGTTGGTATCTTCACTTCAGATTGGGTATCCAACCAACTCCTCTTTGTTTGAAAGAGATTTCTTATGTTGGGCAGGACTATTACTATGTGTTGTAGGTGTCTTGCCTTCTCTCCGTTTTTTATTTTTAACTGTTAACCTTTTTCAAAGTTTCTGGTTGTAAACAGCTTAGAACTAGAGAGCACTTTGAAGAATATAAGGCAAGGGATGGCCTAACTTTTATGCTGTATTTTGCTTCATGTAGGAGATGGGGCTTCAAGGGTCACCATGAAGCGCAGATGCTTTTTGAGCTTCCATCCTTGTACAAGAAAGTGATATTAAGCCTGGCGTATAGGTCCACATCCTAATTATGTGATCAGTCCAGGAGAGTGGACTACTATTTTGTTGCCATATTCTCTCATTATCTTCAGAACCACTTTGGAAATCAAAGTGACCAAGTTTCACCTGTTGTTCAAGATTTATTTATTCCAGACTATTTGTGTCTGCTTGCGTAAATCAAAAAAGTTGCTGCCGCCACATAGGGGCCACACATTAGACTCTCTGCCTCCAATATCAAGATTGAAAAAATAATTTCACTTTTTCTAGACAGAAATTTTAAGTAAGTCATTCATTTAAAAGCTGTCTGCTACAAAGTATTCCGTTATAGATATCTTCCATAATTCTTTGCTTGTGAATGTTTTAGAAGCAGAACCAGATTTTCAAAAAAAGCGTAGAGGGATAAAAAATAAATAAAGTAACCTAATTTTAAAGCATCTTGGGAAATCCTTAGCCCTGAGATGATGCCTGTCTCTGTTCTTCAGCAATCCAGATCTATACATGTCTCCCTCAAGCTGACATCCAACCCCATCTCTCCAAAAGTGTTCAGTGCTGCCTTTTGCACTGATGCAGTTTTATAAGCGACTCAGGGATTAGGACTGATCCTCTGATGGTTTGAGTGAATGTCTGAACAACTCTTTATGCAAAGCCTGGCACTATATCCCACCCAGCTTTGTTCTTCTCTTACTTTCTGTCCCAGCTCAAAAAAATGTGCTCCCAGAGAAACTAAACAGGTCCAGGACAAAGACAGAAAAGACACACATAAAGATGATTATAAGCTTGGGTCCCAGAACTGTTCATGAACCTGCTCACAAGTTTTACAACCACAGCAAAATTAGCAAGTTGCACTGGTGAGAGAGTATTCGTTCCTACTGCAGCACAATTTGCTGAAATTTTAGTACTGCAGACATCTAATCAGTTATATACACTTACACATACATTAATGACGGAGGATAGATGAAGAACCAGGCTGTAAATCAGTGGCAGAGTTTGGGTGATCTATCTCATAGTAACATTGGCCACGTCTGCCAGCAGGATACAAGTAGGGAGATTCACGCAGGTGCTCACCTGGGTAAATCTCACTGCTTTGAGGGTGAAGGAGAGGAAGCAAAGGGTAAAGGTTCTTTATCCACAGTCCCACAGCTTTACTTTAGATGACAACTGTGGGAAATTGTCAAAAGTGTCCTATCAAAATTTACAAACGCCTGTGTCCACAGCAATAGACATATCTATCTAACTGTACATATGAGAAGCTCTCTTGTTCATTTCAGTCAATCTTTTTAATGTTCACATGGGAAAATGCAAGGAAGGATGGCCTTTAAGTAGCTAAAATATTAGAGAACTGTAAAACATGAGGATGTTGTCCTGAAAGTTTCTGACTCCCTCACAATGATAAATTGTATCTGCATGGGGTTTTTTTCCCTTTTTTCTCAGATTATTTAGTGTAGCACTTCTATTGGCATTAACTAATACCATACAAGCCAAAAGACAACTTGGAGGTAAACAGCAAAGCCTGTCTTTTCTGATACACTTGCAGAGATCTGCTTGAGATTTTCTGCCTTTTTGTTGTGATGGCTTTTATCTTTGCTGGTGTCAAACAAGAGACACCAGAAGTATAATTAACAAACCTCAGCCACACCGACACTTTTAAAGCAAGGCAGTTCATGGTTACACTATTGCTTATTTTGTGAGAAGCTTGTTAATGCTTTTATTTGTCAAGTTCAGGCCACAGGATAAGTGTGCACTTGTTTGTATTAAAAAGTCAATGTCTGCCTACAATAGCTTGTATTTCACAGACACATATGCGCACACTAGGAAATAGCACAAATCTAGGCTCAGTAACAGCTACAACAAAAAGTTAATTTTGGAAGTAATCCAAGAAATTCAAACTTAGTTTCTTCATTCACTTCATTCTACTCAACTCATCCACAGCATAGCCCCCTACTCAAAGAGGATTCCACCAGAGATGAAAATAGCTTGCACACAGTTTCCAAAGTGCTGAAGCAGCTAGAACTACACTTGTCCCTGGCAGAAGACTGACACCAATTCAGTGCACCAGCACTCACTGTATTCATCAGAGTGAAAATCCAAGTACTTTTTAAAGCTTTATTTGTGGGAAAGGGATCATTCTTCATATCATCACTTCTTACCTACAACGTTAAGCAGTAAGTGAGTTTCATTCAGATGAGATACTCAGACTTCCAAAATGCTTATTTGCTTTCTCTGACTTTGATTCTCCCAACTTCAGATTTGCTCAATGAAAATAAGGACAGAGATCTGAAATGGAGTAATTGCTTGCTAGCTTTTAAAAGTGCTGTGCAGCTGCTGATGTATGTTTGTGCTGGCACTGTGGAGTGGAGTCCTGGGAATAAGGAATCTGATTTCAGAGAAACTAGACCCAGCTTCAAACATGTGAGTAACTCTCCCCAGCTGATAGAACTTTTACTGAAGGAAAACAATAATGAACTAAGAAGCACACCAGCAATAGCTTATATTACTCCTCTACAATCCTTTTCAAAACTCTCTTCTCATTTATCTGATTATGCATTCTGTTTCTATAATCTCCCTTCTGGTGATTTTACCTTTTCTGTTAGTTTAGGTGTATGATTGTAGATTTCAGTGTAAGACCATGCTACATCAAAGCAAGTTATATTCATTTTTAAAGGAGGGGAGGGGAGGAGGTAGGGTGAGGAGGGAAACCTCCTGTAATTGAAAAAGTCCTTGAAGGTCTGTCCAGAATGGGAAACCTATTTGAGGTGTATTAGAAAAAAAAATTAATATAGTTTAAAAGGTTATTATCCTTCAATAATGAGGTAGCCCATAGGTTTCTTTCACTGATGTTATGATATTTGCATAATAGAGTTAATCTAGTTTGACCATGTTTGGCCTGGAAGGAGCTGGTTGAAATAAAAACTTTGGCCGCTGAAGTATGTGCTCAGAGATTCAAGAAAAGACTGAAAACTTCAGAGTGCATGAGGTTGTGCTGAAGATGTACATGCTTTAGAGTTTACTTTTTCAAAAAAAGAAGAGGAAAAGCAGCAGTCCACCTTACATTCCACCTAATACCAATTTCATGGTTTACTTTTAGAAGACCAGGTCCAGATTCTCACAGTTGTAGATCTAGTCCTGTGGTAAAAATTCCAGGACTGAACTAAATCAATATACATACACCAGTTAAGTCATTCCAACTTACACCAGCTAAAGATCTATTTGTGAACAGTCTTCCCAATGCATGTTATTGACACATGATAAGATCTCTACCTTTCACTTGTGGAAGATTTTTCTTTTTTCTCTAAACTTTCCAAGCACAATTTCCTTGACACTAATAGGTTGGGAAGGTTCTATGAAAGTTGTCCTTTGAGTAGGAAGAGAGCAGCACCAGCTTGTTTAGTTATTCTGAGTGTATGATGGATGAAATGTCAGAAATAATTCCACAGGCTGCTGATGTCTAATCCCAGAGAACAAATGCCTGTGTTTGAAATCCCACTGCAGGTTTAATTTGCCCAAATGAATCCCTCTTGCAATATCCTTTGTTACTTTTGCAAACAGTAATGTGACAAATTACAACAGAAGAGTAAAGGGACTCTGGAATTATTAAATATCATTCACAACTGAATTTAGCTGATAAATTTATCTTGGTAGAAAGAGCTTTCTTTAGTACTGGACACTGAAGGCAGTGAACACCTTCAGACTGCAAAAACTTTAGTAGTACCTGAGGACACAGGGGCAATAAGGAATCCAGTATTTGATGCTCAACTCTTTGTGGTGGATATAACTACATTGACACTGTTTCTCTGAATTTGACAATGTGAGCTAGTGGGTCTGGTAGCAAGACAAGACCTTTCTGTGTTTTTATAACAGTAAAACAATATATTCAGCAGCAAACAGAAAACCAGTTGGTCTTCTCATCCCTAGGGTCACATTGAGGGGCTAGAAGGGCAGCCTTCCTCAGGAATGAGAAAATTTAGATGGCCCAAGAGACCAGCAAAAAAGAGATCAGAGAGGAAAAGACTATATAAATTCAAATGAAATTCTGATTTGACATTTACTACAGACCGTAAATAACTATTGACTTAATATAATGTGAAAGTTAGTCCTCTCCCAACTTCTGTGGCCTCCCAGACACTAAAACCAATTATAAAACCTTTGCAGTTATTTTAAGATCTGCTTGTACTTATTAATTTCTAAATTACTAAGTCCAGTAAGAGGAGGAAGAAGAGCTCAATCCTGAAACGTTCTCTAATTTTCCAAGCATCATTGTGCACCTAATAACAGAGTGCAGGAAAAAGGTTTATACCCAGCCTGCATGAAAAGACACAGAGAATTTGATAGCTGTCCATCTCTCCCACTCTATTATTGGTATACTGCAAAGCTACTCTGCAAAGACCTTTGCTGTCAGCTCACTCTTGTTGCAAGTAAGAGTACACTTATAATGGAAAATCACATCCTCACTGTTGTGGATTTCCTCTTATGGAAATGTCTCCAATATTTCATTCCTAGATGGGTGGTCAGATTATGCTTCTCCCTCTATTTACCAGGACTGAATTTTAATTATAGGGTAAAAATGTTAATATAGGAAGTATAAGTATCACCTAACTTTCTAAAATCATTGTTCCATCTAAGCAATAAAACAGCTGCTCCCCTGCAACAGAAATAATGCAGAGGAGTATATTATATTGTAGCTGTCTTCTTTTATTGCCTTTTTTTTTTTTTAAAGGAAGATAAGTACAGACCCTGGATAAAAAGACAAGTGCTTCACAAGGTCCTTGAGTAGACAGAGGTACACTGGCTTCACTTAGTATTAAGAGGCAAGCTATTCTATAAAAGGGTTTGAGATAATATTTTACCTTTTGTAGCTTATGGATATTTTTATTATGCATATACATGTCTAATGCTTTTTGGATCCTACTAATCTCTTGGCCTAAGTTATACCTAATAGTAATTAGTTCAACAGGTTAATTGCAGCTTTTGTTTAAAAAAAAAAAAAAAAAGAGAGAGAGAAGAAAAAGAAAGCTTCTTTTGATTACATTTTTTTCCTCCTTTCTTCTTCATTATTTTCTTGATTGGATAAACAAAGAACCTGTTTTACCTTCTCAGTACAATTCATTATCTCAAATAGTGTTATTTTATATTCATTCTTACTTGTTTTTGTCAGCTGAATACTCCCAAGCTCTTCAATTTCTACTCAACAAAAACACGTATATTCCATACGGTTTTTGCAAGGCGCAGTCTACGTCGTGTGGGTCAGCAGAAGACAGTGAAACCATGTCACTCTGTCATCCCAAGACTGTGTATGCTTACATGAAGGAGTCTTTAAATAAACAGAAATGATCCTGGGAGCAGAGAGGGCAGCTGAAAGGATTCCCTGACCCCTGAAGCCATGAGCTCCCTTTCATCTTCACTCACTGGCTCGTTGGTGAATACTGAATCCTCCCGTTGACTGGAGCCTTTTCTCTAAAGGGCAGGAAACATGGGTTTGAGCAGCCTGAGGCAGAAGGGGAAATGGGACCCACGTGTCTCTCTTCCTCTGTGACAGCTCTGACAATAGGGCTATTGCACTACAAGAAGAGGGCAGGCACTATCACTTTCTATGTCCTCTTCCCAAAGTATTTTAACAGAAAAAAGGAACAGTATTTCCTTTCTCCGTTTGATGAGAAACAAACAAAAAAATAATCCTATAAGACCTACACTCATGAGGTCTATTGTTTGTCTGCCGAGTGAATAGGTGCTTCTGTCTGCTGTTTCAAACGTATTTTGAGGTGCAGGGTAGGAAACGTAAACTACTCATTCAGTATTGTGGATTGCATGCTGGAGTCACCTGCATGGTATCAGCTCCGGAGGCACTTCAGTCCAGGATCACCTTGGTGTCTTCAGAAGTCAGCGACCCAGAGCCTACCTCTCTTACACAGTGATGGGCTGATCTGTCCTCTTCACCAGCAGAAAAAGGAGTCTAGACTGCCAAATATTTTGAAGGTTAAAACAGAGTAAAATCCAACCATTCTGCAGTTTTCAAGGCAGTAGGGCCAACTGAACCTTCAAAATCAGATTTGAGACCCTAGCAAGGAAATACAGATCTGACTTCCCCTTTTTACATTATTGTTATGATGCAATTTGGGAGCCACCAACATGGTTTTTAACCTGACCATCTTCAGCTCATACTCGAATTTCTGTTGTTAGTTTTGCCTAATAGTATTGCACTTTAGCATGATATAAGGCATCCTTGTTCATTTGTTGGGCATATAGAGTTCAGTTGTAACTATTTATAGTACTCCAAAACTTATTGCTAAACCTTATGGCAAAGTTTCTTTGGATTAGTGAATGGAGACATACAGAATACTTCGTTCTTTGCTGCTGAGGTCTTCAGTCATGATAGCAATTTCACTGAGAACACATAAAAGTGACAGGAACTTCCCAAACCATATCAAAACACTGTCACATCAAGAATGATTTGCATGACCCAAAGTAGTTCCCAAAACAGCTTCCCCATGAGAATAACTCTACAAATACAAAAAGAATTGGATTTGGTTGAGTAGTTATTCAGCTTTGTTGAGTTTTGTTGAACCCCAATTCCCTTTTCTGATTTTAACTGTGCTTTTAATTGGACTTACTGTGTGTTTAAAAGAATTAATTGGTCTGTGTCCTCGTCTGCTGGGGAAGACCAAGACCATACTACAGTTTGATTCCATTTGGAAGATTGACACCTGAGGAGCAGGTTTACCTTTGTATGTGCTATTGATAACACAGGTGGGCAAGGCTGGAGGCTTCAGACCGTTCCCCTTTTTCAGTCCTAAGGCATGTTGGTCTTGGGATCTGTGTAAACAGTCTGTGAACCATGATCTCTGTTGCTCTGCTTGAAAAACAAAATAGAGGTTTTTTGTTCAGTGAAGGAGAATTTTAACAAATTCAGTGTTTATACACTAAACATCTCAATTTTCCTCTTTTTTTATTAATGACTTTTTTCAACAAGGTGGAACGCCTTTCACAGTAATCACTATCAATAAGGCACATTATGAGGAAAGGCATGAGGTAATAAGGGTTAGACAATTTGTTCTCTGCTTGCAGTGGGTTGTAAACTCCCACAGCTCCTAAGTCTTCAAAGTCCCTTGCCAATGCTAAATAACTCACTCTTCTCCCCACCGCAGAAAGGCACATCCCTTGAGGCTTTAACTAAAATCAGGCAAAGTTTTAAATGCCTCATGCAAAACTTGGAAGCCTAGCTACACTGAGGCTCTCACACCACAGGCTGGGTAAGTTCCTCCTGGTCTGATAGCAGCAAGTGATTCTCAGGCATCTCCCTTATGGGAAGGGAAGCACTATACTCTCTTGAGAGTACACCCAGCATGTGTGACAGAGACAGAAACATAACTTGTAGAGCACTTGAGTCCCATCCTTGCACTCAGGTCATAATGCTTTCATGAAATGTTAAAAGTGTCACTAAAGTTTTAACTTAGCAAGGTTTGTTACTTTCTAATGGTGCCATCTCTGTGAATTACACCATAAGTACTGCAATTATTACTTGCAAAGTTTACAAGCATGTTATCTTTATTTTTATCATAGTTACCCGCAAATCCCAACTAGCCTGGATAGCATAATCTACTACAGAATGCTTTCTAATGGAACATGTGTGCCACTGAGGAAAATGCTCCTATGGCAGCAGAGAGCTGTGGATTTGTTGTGAAGACCATGATTGCAAATTAATCCTGTGAGTACCCCTCATATAACATACAGATCCAGCAAAACAAATAAATCTCATGTAGCTGACAAGCACTGCATTAAAGATCCTGACTCTGGCAGCTATCAGTGCCCCTTTCTGCTGATGACTACAAACGACCAAGCCAGGCAGGGAACCTGTGGGCATCTTAAAGGAGGGGTAGCCAGCTGCCCCTAGTTTCACGAGGAGAAGCTGGGCTGCTCCAGTCATCCTTCGGAAGTGTTATATATCTCCAAGGGATTGTTAATGAGGCATTTCAGATTCTGTAAGACCCACAAAGTCAAAATATGCTATCCAGTTATCCCACTAAAGGCATAGCCTAGCTTGACCCAAAAACTGGAGTCAAATCCTTTCATGTTCTGACCCTGATATATTTCATTTCTTTGCACTAAAAAATGAACTAGAAAGAGATGCAAATTTTTATGGCACTAAGCATTTCTTTCATTTTCTTTCCATGTCTTACTACTCAATACAAGCACGACATATGCTGTTAGGTGGGCCCATTAATTGCAGTATCTCACTAGACCTTTAAAATGAAAGCTACTGCCTCTGGTGGTTTAGGTGGAACAGAGATATATAACCTCCTAAAATACCTGTAGTAGCCGCAAGTTAACAGCCAGTATTTTTTAATCCTTTTAGTTATATTAATACTCCTTTTTTTTTTTTTCTGGAATGGAGTTTGCCAATATAATTTGCAATTATTACTTTGCATAATAAATTCATGATTTTGGGCTTCTGACTCTGAAAAGCAAATCACTCTGAATATATTATCCATGGGAAATGAACTTGTTTGTGTGTTTCACGCAGATATATATACAAAATATTCCACCTCCTGGGGTAGAAGAGAAAGGTGGGATAGATTTTTATAAAAGGAGGATTGAGACAATGTTTATAATAAAATCCGGCCTAAGCAAAACTCTTGTAGTAACAAATCTCCTGGCAGAAGGCCTGTCAGTGGTCTGTATCCAAGACCTTAGCCTGAACAGCAGTCAGGGACTGTGCAGAACAAGCCGAATGTGCCTTACTGTCTTTCTTCCCCAACCCTTCACCCCACTCAGCCAGCTCAGGACCTTGTGCCAGACTGCTTCCCCAGCCTCTTACAAATACCTTGCTTACTCCTCTGGAATGCTTTAAAGAATGCATCCAGGTTGCCTAACCCCATCTTGTTACTTTTCCTTCACGAAAGTGAAAAGCAAGAATAGTTAGCAGTAGCACCACGCTGCTATATTATCAATCCACAATTCACTGCCTACCACAAACACTGTCTTGAGTTTTAATGTGTAAAAGCATGGTTAAGCCATCACTGCTGAGTCTTGCACTAATCAGCTATGTGCGACGTAGCTAAGGATGAGGATTTTTCCTTTTTACCTCAGTCTCACGAGTTAATTTCAGTAGCTGTGCTTTCCTTTATTCTTCCCAATGTTCAAAACTGAGCCGTCAGCTTCATGAAATTCTTTTCCTTATTAGTTCAGTTCCCAGGCTGACAGTTTTTATCTGCTATAATTTTCATTTAGGCTAACAACTTACTTGTTGGGCTGCTCATCTGAGTAAGTAGCCATGAGGGCTTGCCGAGAATATTAGCCAGGAGGCAGTTTCTTGATAGCGTTTTGCTGCTGCTGTTGTTTCAGAAAAAGAATATTACAATAATTAGAAACAGTGAGCCAGTGTGCATGCTTTCATGGTCAGATACCATTTCTTTTATGTTAACATGAAACCGCACAATGACTTTTATGGTGTATTGACATAATCTGAAAGTTGTATCCTGCACCAATTTGCAGGTCATGTTATTTCATTTACTTTACTGCTGTTGTGCAGAGTGAAAATTGGTGAAGAATTTGATGGTTTTATCTCTATAAGCATTTCTCAAGCAGCCTAAGAAATCCTTCCTATTTCTGTTCTAATTCCATCTCTTATTAAATGTTCATATTTGGAGGCATAATCTGACTCGGTAAAATTATTCATGTGTCTTTTACTCCCATTGATAGTTTTGGCATGGCAAATGGGCAGATCAGAGTACAACAATAAGATATTGAGCTGCACACACTGTTCATTTGCCTCTGTGCAGACCAATGCATGTGAATATAGTATTCAGTAGTGCATGAGGAAATGTGTTTATTAGGCACTCTTTTTTTGAGGCACAAAGGGCTATAGTAACTTTTTTTTTTCCCTAAAGAAATAAGACTGTCGCTTCCATATGCAATATTAAAACGCTACTACTCCCATATCTTTCACTTATGTAGTCAATGCTGAGATCTCAGCCAAGGGCACAGCCTAGGCATTTGCATGTCAAGATGAAAATAATCCATTTTTATCCTCTATAGAAAATGAGGACTAGAGGAAGAATAAAAATAGAGGAAGAAGCTCAGAAAAACATTACCCATCTCTCTCTATCATGGGAGTCTTGAGGGAGTAGCATTCCAGAGAGGGGTGTGATGCTGCAGTGCTACACCACCTGAAAACTGGGGAACCACACAAAGAGGAATTCAAGCACAACAGAAGTTATCCTGATGAAGCTGCATCTATGCTCATCAGAAGAGAAAAAAAAAAGGACAGAAAAAGGAGTACAGAAATAAAGGCTGATTTCATCCCATCTAGTGGTAGCATTTAAATGAGATGTCTAAACTGGGGATGTTTTGACCATAGTTGCTCAGTGGAGAGAAAGAGGACTCTGAGATATTTCACAACAGTAGGTGTGCAAATTAAAACTAAGATGGATTAAGCAGATACTAAAAGCATCAATTTTTATGTAGATTTGCAGCTGGGTATACACTGTTGTGTTTGGCTACCAGACCTGGGTTTTTAGAATTTGTTGTGTAGCTAGCACTGACCTGGCTCAGCACTGTGACGTTCAAATCAAACAGCGTGTGCCTGTCTTTTTGTTCGGCAGACAGATGTGCTCATCAATTCAGAAAGCCTTTATACAGCAGGGAGGACCATGGCCCTCACTGCAGTTCTGCACAGGCACAGGCAGCCAGCTTGCTTTGCGCGTACGTGACAGGTTGGGCTTCTCCCAGGATCTGCACTGGGCGGTGGGCTGTGGAGTGCAACACATGCCTTTTCTCCATCCACATGCTCACCTGTGGATATGCGTTTTCCTCGTAGCAGCTGGAGGAGTAACTTCACTTTCATCTAAATACAGTAGATGCCTTATTGCAGCCTTTGGCTGAACTAGGGTTAAAGGACAACCCCATTTTTAACCCGCACCACTCTTCTGAGCCAGTTTACCCATCCTCAAGACTCAGCACCCACACTGGATTCTGCAGCCATTAACTGATGTTAGCTTACAACTCCTTGTAAGTGATAGGCACAGGTTGTGAAGCCCAAACGTACAAAGACCAGCTTACAGGAACCCAGAGAGTAAAGCAGTAGAGAAAAACACAGATTAAATAAGCCAACCCTCGTTTTGTACTCTCTTGTGTCTCTTCAGACCATCTGTCTTTCAAGATGAGACCACACTATGCTTATACATCTGCAAACATTAACAATCACAATTTTAAACTTAGTCTTTTGAGTATTTATAAAGTACTGGCTAAAATGCTCCCACACAGCTCATTCCCACATAAACACTAAGCTTGCAACACAGTATGCTCCTTGCACTTTCTCAGATCCTGAGGAAATGAAAAGCCCCACTGGACTGAAAAGAAATAAAAATTAAGAAAAGGCCTGGAATTTGAAAAAGCAAGTAATATGAAATAAAATTGTGGGAAATAATGTGCAAGAAATCCATAGACTCCGGAAGAAATCTGTTACAGACTAAGTTTTAGTGGCATAACAGCACCAATGAACAGATACTGTGATTTATATTTCTGATTATTCTTTGGTTGTAATCCTCCTCATTTTAAATGTGCTCTTTATTTATTGCTAGAACCTTCAGAGCCAGCAGACCCAGTCTGTAGGACTAAAATATGGGAGCCGGGAAAATAGCATACTCTGTCCCTCTTTTTGCCCCTGTTAATACTCCTCAGGACCAAATTCTCATTTTTTCTCTTACTCTTCTCCACAGCAGATCTGTTCCCATACTCTTCTTCCTCAGCTCACCTCAGAGTCATCCAGGGTCCTTGTTAAGACTGAGATCTTTTCTGCAGCAAATTCCTTTTTAACTCTCCTGGATACCGGGTAGGAGGCAAAGACTCAAAATCTGCAAAAATAATGTGTGCTAAAATTTGCGGAAGGAATAAAATTAATGCATATGCCATGACACTACCCTGTACTACTTCCCATCTGGGAGGAAAGAAATAGGCATTTCAGCTTAATAATATGTGTGGTTTTCCCATTAGATTCCAGAATCTCTTAATGTGGATACACATCATTTTTTGGATATCAACAAACCACTTGAAGTATTATTTAAACTCAAGGCTAGAATGATTGCCATGAGAATAATTGTGTAAAAGCTGGAATAGGAAAACAAAATTAACATTGCTGAATGGTATTCAGGCCTCAGTGATTTGGCAAACTTAGAAAAGTTCACATGTCAGTTAAATGACAGATATGAGCCATTGTAAAAAATATAGTGGTATTTCTCGAAAATATCTGATAGAGTAAAGGTTAATGTTATTAACATTCTGCTTGGTATGTAGTTGGTGTGAATGCAATATATTCTTTTTGATTTCTGTTTTCCAATATCAATGATAACTTGATTTTTTTATTAGTAGTGTTTAAGGATGTATTGATTTTGTTTGTTTGTTTGTTTGTAAAAATAATTAAAGCTGTTAAGGTTGAAAGAAAGAGGTACATATTAAATCCCAACCTACATAACTAAGCCTGCAATACTAATGCCTCCATCAGTCATTACAGTATTTTATTATTCTTGGTTAAATTCAGATTCATTTTATGATTTTCTCTTTGGGGTTCAAGAGCTGGTTTTTTGCAGGCAGCCTTTCCCCAGCTTCATTGGGATGTATGATGTTTTAGATTTCTCTTTATGCCCTGAATCACTACAAAACTTCTGAAACCAGCAAACATTCCAAAGAAAGAGGCAACACATACCAAATGAAAGGAATCCATGTGCAAGCAGTATACATGTGATAGTCAACTTGATGTTTGCCATGTGAGTTAGCCTGTCCTTAGCAGGTTGCCTGTGTCAGTCTTTTGAACAAAGACACACTGCCTCCATCATCCCTTTGTAGTAGCTAAATTTGTGCACCCTGTTTCTCATTTGCTTTCCTGTCGTTCTTCTCCCTAGTCTGTTTCATAAGTATTGGTTTCCTCTCACATGCCAAGAAGGAAACTGCAAAGGGTGCCATAATTTTCATAAGTTCAGATGATTCCAGAAGTTTCTCCAGCATGTGAGTGTCTCTGGTTACTCATTTACTCTCTGGTTAATGTTTAAGGAACACAAGTAAAAAAATCTTGTCTGTTTTCGAGGTATGTTAGAGCTATGCTCCTGCTACAAGTGGTGAGGTGGAAACATCCCATGTATTGCCCTGTGAATGGTAAGGGTCTGGGACATGGCCACCAAGAAGAAAATGGTAGCCAGAAAAGCAGCATTTAACTCCCCACCAGTGTTTCAGAGCAATAGGTAAAACAACCTAGCAAAAATTCATGGTATGCTGACAAATAGTAGTTACAAACAAATGTCAGATCAGGAGAATGATGGCCCACACTCGACATATTAAACAAAAGGCAACAAAACCAGTGCCACTCCATGCACCTCTTTGGACAGTGATCCCAACCGGTGCGACCCAGGCATGCTGGAGGCTGATCTGCTGTGCACATCAGTGGATACAGAGCTGTCAGGTGTGGCAACTTTTGAGCTGAGTTTTCTGTGTCCATTCTTGTTGCACACCTTTGCCTGACAATGAGCAATGTGTAGCCTGTTGATAGCTAGCAGGCACTTTTTACCTCTCGTGTTCAACCACATGGTATCAGGTGCCATTGCAAGCCATTTCTGCAAAAGACGAGACACATGGCCTAAAAGTGAATTTTCTATTCAAACCATTCGTTCAGTTTTTGACTTCTCCCCCCCTCCATTCTGACCATTCTCTTAATCCACTTGATTTTAGAACTATGCGGGCTTTGATTTCAGTCATTTCTCACCCTTTAAATCTCATTTCTTATCCCCTAACTCAATTAACACAGCTTAGTTAAAATTGTTACAAACATCTTTTTTGGTATTATCCTCTTAATCATAATTTTTAAATGAATGGAATATTTAATAATCTGTACTCATGATGTAATCAGAAATTTTTAAAATCCTATGAAAGCTATTTAATAATATTCTAAACTACTCAGCATTTAATTAAGGTTATTAGAAGATTAGAAATTAGATAGAAAGATGAATAAAGAAGAAATCTGAAGTCTGTTACCATTGTTTCTAAAATGAATGACCACATTAAGGCCTTCCAAAACTAAAGTGGTAATATATCTTTTCTCCCAAAAGATCCAGCTTTGGAGATGTGCTTTTGTGTTTCAGAAGGGAAAGGGAGGGAATTGAAATTTTTGAGATTATTCTATAAATAATGTCATCCCATTGAATATCAGCCTGTCCCTTCACTGGCACTAACACTAGCACACAAACACTAGGCTAACCTCCCTAACCAGCAGAAAATCCTCTCCTCCCTGCAAAACTGTGGTGGTGGTGGTGTTGCACAGAACCCCATGTTGGAAAATGCATTGTTTCAGCTCACATACCAGAGGACGCAACAATAATTGTGTATTTGCATATAATGCATATAGTGAATACACAAATTGGTGTACCCTGTCCCTCAGACCCAACAATAAATCATGCAGCCCAGCCCATATCACCGCACATGGGAGCTGGCTCTGCTGACGGGGACATAAGCATCCAGGGACACCTGTGGATTCACCACACCCCAGAATCCCAAACCAGCACTACTGGGTACAGCTGCCATGCAGATGCAAGACGCAGATGCTCTTCGTAGTGGTTTTCTGCTTGGACATTCACTTGCGAAGATTTTAAGCCATCTTTTTTTTTTCTATTTTGTTTTCCCTGTAGTCATTTGAAGGTGAAATGCACCTCTCACTAAACCTGTTCCAGGGAGATTTGTGGTCTGATTGTGCATTTGTTCTACAAATGAGTCCTACCCTAGCCTGCCAGCCATTCCCCTTGCATAATTTCCACAAAAGCCTGAGGGACTTTATCATGCAAGTGGACTTGAGGGTCAAGCACTCTCTAGAAGAGATTCTTCTTTTTTTTCCCTTTTCTGTGTTTCAAAGTAAACTTAAACAGCTTTAAAACTGTTCAGTATTCCCAAGCTGAGATCAGAGCCAGGCACAAAAGAGCCAAAAGTTGTGGCCCAGGTTTTCAGTGTCTGAGGCTTGTTTTCAACGAGTAAAGGGACCACTCACTGCTCTTAGACCCAACATCAAATTTCCACTGCGATCAGTATGCCTGGACTGAGTGTGTGAGGCTCTTAAAATAATTTCAGAAAAGTCAAATATTCAAAAGCTGTGTCATCACAGCAGATTGCTCTCTGAGAATAGCAGGAAGGAATTACATTGCACACTGTTAAAATGTTAGCAACCGCATTTCATTTTTGAAAAGCCAATTTATTTGTCCTGAAATAAAGAGTTGATTATATCTCTTATTACTGTTACAAGAACTTGATATATCACAAAGTGGAAGAGTTACAACATGTACCAACTCTCAACCAGGAAAAATGAACCTGATTCATAATTCACTTTGAGAATGTCTAGTTAGTCAATCAAGTGATTTGTAATCATAAAGGCTGCCAGGAACTGAATGAATAATGGACTGTACTAAAATCCTCAGATTTTCTACTATTCTTATCTCATTATGTGACTTCCATTGCTATTTCTGATAGTTATCTCTCTTTCAGCAGAATAAATTAAACTATTCATATATACTGAAAAGAATATATTTGACTATTTAATGGATATAATGAATACACAAATTGAGTGACCACTCAATGTAACAACTGAATGTGAGGTTTTTCTCACAGAAACTAAATCTTTAGGAAGTGAAGCTTGAGTAGAAAAGAAGTCTTTCCCTTCCCCATCCCCCTTCAATCTTTCCTCTTGAAATGATTTTTGGAGTAATCAATCCTAGCATGTATCATATTGTTACAGTACAATTTCTCAAGTTGTTTTATAACCATGGAAATTACATAATTCATATAGCGTGGCATTTGTTAAAGAGCAACTGCTTTACCCTCTTTCTGTAGCTGAGAAGCAGCTTTACATTGTATGATTATTTAATAAGGTATGACATCCAAATAGGTATTTTTACCAGTAGTCTGGCAGAATCAGATGGATACTTGTAGACAGAGACAAAAACAAGAAACAACGACCTTAAATATGAAATAGTGCTGAAGTTGTAGTTTAATATATGTTAATCATATTCAGAACTGTAGATTTTTAATGTTTCATTCCTTTCCCAAGCTTTTGCTGCAAAACTTCCAAGCCATGCAGCTATCGTTATGCAGGAAGTCCCTTAATTGCAGTTTCTGTTGTATGGAGATTTTAACTCGTTTTTTGCTATACTTTTCATTGCTATCTCATTCATTTCTAAATACATGTTTTCAATATCCTGACAACTGAATCAGGCAATTTTTAAGTGATTGGTGCATCCATGCTGAGAGATGCATTATTCTTGGCATCTCCCCCTACCTACAAAGAAAGCCCATTGACAGACAATTGCCTCTTGTTGTCATTTATATTTGTACTGATGTAATTTTTATTTTTTTCATGGTGAGGGTCTGTGTGACAGAGAAAGAACTGATAAAGTTGAATTTATTGGATATTTTGGTGTTATTTTAGCCAGAAGAATTTTAAGGATTTTAGTGGTTATTTATTGATCATTCAGATGAGAAGCTTACACTTTCCCTGTAAACCCAAAGGTTATTTATTATTAGAACAAGCAAACAAACAAAAAAAAAAAATAAAACCAACACACAGAACATGGAGATGGCTTCACCTAGCAGTGTAATGCAACCAGTCCAAGTCCAAAAATTGCTAATGGGAAAACACTTATTTCTGGAAGCTTTGGGTCAAGCTTACAAATAAACTTGAATTTTAAAAAACAGGATGTAATTAGCCAAACTAGAATACAGCCAGGGTGTTCTTCCTACTGTTGTAGGCAGTCCCATGTTATTTTAGAATGATCACAAAGGATTACTGCATATGTTTTAAACCTTCTCTAAAACTGTTGTCATTTCAAAGGGACAATATCAAATCAAATGTAAACTACAACCGAAGTGTAACCACAAAAATCTCATGTTTTGGGACACTTTTTATTTCCAGTAAAAACATAGCATTCTGAACTGAAGTCCGTGGAAGTACCCACAGACCAGACAGTGGATGAAGAAAGAAATTTTAAATCAAAATGGCAACATTGAGAAGATAATTTTGCCTCAGTTAGAAAAGCTGAGAAAAATGACAAAAAAGCATCATAAAATCTGCAGCATTTTTGTCTGTACCACTCAAATGTTAGGGGAGAACCTGAAAACATTACTTGGAAGATAAAACACAGTTTTGATAGAGAAGTATCGTAATTAATTTTAGTGCCCTTTCTGACTGCTAACATAATTTTTAAAACTATTTAAAATGCATAGAAGATGGAGTACATAAGGTCAAAATGTATTGTTAGTGCAGTGTGTAGTGTATACTAAACCGATGCATTTTTTCCAACTAAAGTCACTGTCAGTGTTTATAGATGAAGGAGACCCACAGCAGTTAGTCAAGAAAGTTCATATTGAGCTCATTAAAAAGACTATCTGACAAGGATCATTTTCTAGTCACAAGCTCATGAACATATGTAATGGTTGTCATGTTAAAAATCAGTGGATTTTGGAGTGAAGTAACCGTACTTCCCTCCCAGAGCCATGATCTCTACCAATACATAAATATGGTTTATTAATGATGATCTTCTTGATATACTGGAATACAGTAAAGCTGAAAAGCTGATTAGATTCTGCATTTCTTTAGCTTCCTTTAACATAGTGTAACTTGAAAGAAGTTTTGGTGCAGCTAATTCTAATATCTACATAAAGCACCGGAACTGCTGAGCATCCCACCATTTTCAATACATTGCCTGTGATCTTAGTAATGAGACACTAGTGTGGTAAGCCACATACTTTTTTACTCACTTGGAAAAAATGAACTATCAGTACAACCGTGTCTGTAAAATACATAGCAAGATGTAATATATGAAGCAAGAAACTTCTGCTCATTCATTTGGAGTTTTAGTTCACACTTTTTGTGAACTAAATTCAATGTTATTCATTGAATGCTGAGTTCTAACAAAACAGATTAAGTTATGGTATACCTTCCATGGTTCTGCAGACTACAAAACTTTGATCTGCAATATAGCAACACCTAACGCAGGGAGGTGAATTTTACTGCTGCTGGTTTAAAGTCCCAGAATAGCAGAGGTCAATGGGTAAGCAAGAGTTCTAGTTCCTTTCCAAATACTGTTCAGAAGTGCATGAGTGTTAACCACTTGAATGCCATTTCATACATTAAGCAACTTCAAGTTTCTAGATGAATTAAAAACAAATAAATTTGATGGAGAAAAAAAAATGAAAGAACATGTTTCCAGAGAAATAATGGTGTCCAATTTTTGTGTACCTTGCTGTACTATGTTATTTTTTTCTAACCCTTCATTTGGCTGTTTGAGCTAAATGACTTAGAGGTGAGCTGAGAGCAGCAGGACTGATGCCCTCTAACACCTAACTTCCAGCTTTGATGTATCCGGCAGTTCCCTGCCTACCTACACGTGTGACCACAAATGCGTGGCCTCCTGTAACGCAGGGGAAAAAAGATACTCCCTGCTGCTAAATACAGGGGGAAAAACTGTATCAGAGCTCTGACTAAGTGTTTATCTTTTCAGTCAGGATCTTTTCTTTTGTATTTTCGAGAAGTTGGGCCCAGGGCCTTGTAGCTGTCTTCTACAAAATATAGGGATCTGTCTTAGCAAGGCACGAATCCTCAGTGTGTCCATCAGAGGAGACTATTTTGTTTCTTTTCCATGAAGGTTTGTTTTCCCTTATACCTGACAATTCATGTTGACCAAAGCCAATATTTGCATCTTCCAGAACTGCAGGGTTTCAGCACTGCTAAGAGCAAGTCCAATACCCTTACAACTTGTTAGCCAGCACTCTTAATGCAGTCAAAAACTACCTTGACTGAAAGATCCAATTCTAAAACAGCTGCTCTCACCTCTGTCTTGTTTCCCTTATTAATATGAACTTTAAGTGACAGATGAGACTTCAGGATTGCTCTAACAGTGTTTCGATGGGCCCTTAAAATAAATCTGTTTTCAGAAATGCACTGAAATTGCTGTTACTCCTGTAGAATTCAATGTTATATGAAGAGTTAGACTCTTCTTATAGAAAATGGGATGTGACCAGAGTCAAACCCAGTGTTTGTATCTAACACAGCAAACCCTAGGAAACAATCAACTCGTGCTTTCATAACATGAAACTTCATGCTTTAATGAAAAGAAGGTTTGACAAACATATTATTCATCACTATTTCTTATTTTTCGTAGTTTACAGGGTAATGGAGAAAAATCTTGGAGACCAGTCTCTTCCAAATTAGCTAAATGGGAATAGATATGCTAAAGTACAGCCAGTCAGAATCTCACAAGGACACAAAACCCTATGTGGGCAGAGTCCAAGCAATAGTCTACTAATGTGTAAATCCAGCACCGGCATAGGTCTGTTTTGTCCAAAGATGAGCCAGTCCCAGGGTCACAGCTGGAAACTGTGTGTGGTCTGTATACTGAAGATCTGCAGGGTGAAGCATGCAGATTTCAGCTCATCTGCACTGTGGATGCCAGAAATACGAACTGAGTTTTTTAAAAGTGCATTTTAGTTGAGTACAAATGGCTTTTTCCAGCTCTAGTCTGTTTTCCTCCCTGGTGGGGAGTGCTTCTTCACACAAACTTCTCCCGATCAATAGAGTGACAGCCCTAATGTACAGTTAGTGTGTGTGAGGGTCATATAGCTGTCCCTTCAGTAGACATTAATCCTGCATTCAGAACTATGCAAGAGGTTAATGTTTGCTAATCTAACAGACTGTTTCTTTCCAGTCCTGAAGGAACGAAAGGATGTGAGCTTCACTTAAGCGTTTTAAATTTGATCTGTTATTGCAGACTGGAGGTATAGCAGTTCAAATCTGTCTCTGCTCCTAACTCAGACTTTCCAAGCCAAGAATATTGTTATCATTATTAATCAAGAGCATAGCTTTCCTTAGTGCCCAGCAAAGGAGGAGGAGGATTCCCCTGTGTAAACTGAAAAGAATTGGCAAGGAGGAAGGGGCAGAGAGGATTGAGAGCATTTGCTTCCAAGCAATATAAGCTCTGCCATCAGAGCCAAGCTTCCCTGGGGCTTGGCTATCCAAGCAGGAAAAGTGCGAACTGTTGCATTTTGTGCCTTTATTTTCAAAGGTACTTGACAGTGAAAAACTATCAGGAGCTGGAATGCCAGGCAGAGAGGGCCTGTATTATGCCGGAAAAAGAGGGGTCCCTGTTACACCACAGAAGCCTTTGAAGGAAAATTTGCAGCATTCTCCAGGATAACAGTGTTTTCCAAGCTGCCATGCCTGGAGGCAGCCACCCTTGTCCTTCTTCAGGCTAACCCACACTGCAGGGTTTCCCCAGAAAAAATCGGAATTTCAAGGGATTCCCAGGAGTGAAAACAGGAGTGAACTCCTTATGACTACTTTTAAAGTTCCTTCAAAACCTGTTAGGTAGGGAAGGGAAAGTTAGGCAGACCACAGAGGGATCTCACGCAAGAAAACGCAAGAACGTTAGGCAGCGCAAGGCATATTTTCTTGGGAGATAACAAGGAAATTATGCTGTAACCCAAGTACTGGTATTTGGATTACACCTGAAAATACAGAAAATTAAAAAAGAAAGTAGCAGGCTAACATTTTCCAAGAGAGAAGGGGAAAAAAATAATAGGGCTATAACTTCAAAATTTCCTGGATTTGCTATGCAGTGGATCTGTATTACCAAGTACAATAAATTTACTGTCCCTTTGAAAGTAGCTATTGAGCTACACTCATCACAATGCAGATACAGAGGTAAAATAAACATTTCTCTGCTCTCCATGGTATCTAAAAGTGTTAGTTTTGCATGGCATGGCACAGCTTTCCACAAGTCCAAGCTGTAAAGACTAGTCTACGACAATATTATTTTTTACTGTAGCACTAAGTACACCTAAAGTTTAACTTGTGAAGACTAAATCAATACACTATTTAGTGCTGCTTTGTGGAAACAAGCAGAAGAACACAGCTGATCTGTCTCTGCTGCTGATAAAGCAGGTCTGAAAAGAGCAGTGCTGTGGTCAGAGTAGCAGCAGTAGATCTTGTTCTCTCCCCTCACAGTTCCACAATCTGCACCAAAAAGGCTGCCCAGCTCCCTATTTTCACCACAGTCCAACACTTCAAGGCCTGATTTTGTTATTAGATTATCCTGAAAGCATGCATATGAATTGATTAGGAAGATTCCAATCCCATCCACCCACACACACATCCAACCAGCAGCTCCAGGACCTGACATAAACTTTTAGCATTTTATCTCAATATCCCAGATAGGTAGATGGATATATAATTGATCATCTGTAGGTGGTCTGGTGATTTTAAGAAAGAATGAACCTTGAAATTTATGCAATCTTCCTGTAATTCTTACCCCTGCTGTTTAGCATGAACAAAACATTTCTCTGTGACCATCAAATGCCCACTGCTCACATCCAACTGCTTGTTGAAATTGCTCTTGAGACTAAGCAACTCCCACCAGGAAATTGTAACCTTTTTTGTAAAAGGGAAGTGGTGAAAAGAGAGAAGATGGACTCACTTTAAGAATTAGTGGGTGTACAGCATAAGGAAAAAACTTCTTTATAGCTTCCCAGGGACTTCGGGACTTTGTGTTTCTATTTTTACAAGAATGGGCTGATTTGTCTTAGGCTGTTACTGTCTATTACTGCTGGAAGTCCTGGAGAAAGGTGGGAAGCAGAGAATTCTGGCAATCTGCCTAAAGAGAAATCAATGAAACAAATTAATCCTTCGCAGGCTGCAATGACACAGTAATCCATCACTCAGAGGTGCTTTTATACACCAAATCAGAGAGCAGAGGAAAGAGCCCTGGGGGACGTCACAGACAACAACTTACAACAATACTCGGAAAATACTAAGGAATCAGTTTATTTAAAGAGGATAGATTTCAGTTGATTGCCTGTTTAGTTTTATAGAGATTTTTCTTCATGCTGCTGCAAAGCTCTGTGCGGATGGCTCTACATGCTGAGCACCAACTCCCCTGATTCCCTCCACGGACTTCCAGAAGGGGGTGTGGAAAGGGTTCTTTTTACCATATGGGCGAGTGGCTGAGACACTGATTTTTGAAGGGGAAGGTCTCTGAAGTTCCTCCAGGCTTTGCGGGATCGGGTCCCTCAGGCATCAGGCGCACTGATCCTGACCCACATTTTCAGCTCCATGGGGTGCATGTGGGGCAGGGTCGGAGGGGAGGCGGAGGGCAAGGAATAGCTCGCTATCAGCGTCGTCGGTAGTCGCTGGTTGTGAGGGTAGAGAGGATGGGCAGAGTTAAACCCTCTCTCCCCCTCCATCCTCGCACCCCTTTACCGTTTTAGGGGAACCCGCGTGAAGCGGGTAGGATTTGATACCATCGACAGGTGCTTAAAAATCACATGGTGGTATCCGAAGGTACACTTTCCCCCACCCCTCCGAGGGAGGGGGCTTGCCGGGAGCGACACCCGCTGCCGGTCGCGGGGGCCGCCTCAAAAAAACGAAAACAAAAACAAAACCACACGTGGCGTGGCGGAGGTGCCTGCGCGGTCCGACTTCGGCATCCTCGCTGGCGGGTTTTCTCTCCCAGTGTGAATGTGACCTATGTTTTGGAAGAGGGACAGCACCGAGAGCAACATCCAACCCCCACGGTGACCCCCCGAAGGCGGTGGGGAACGATCAGGAGTTCGGCAACACGCTCGGAAATCAGCGGGAAACTCGTGAAACGGCCAAACTGCCGAAACACGGCCACAGGGCTGCTCTCAGGAGGCGCGCTTCTTTATTTTATTTTTTCACTACTCCCACCCTGAGGGCAAAGAGGTAGTTTTGATAGCCCGCTTCCATGTCGGTTTCGCCACCCTGCACACTTGGGAGTCATGTTTTATTCTGACTTTCCGCCACTTAGAAAAGGTTGAAAACGTAAGCATCCAGTGATGCTGCTGGGGTCGGGAGAAATACACAAATTGGGGAACTTAATTGCTTCAAGCAATCATGCCTCTAAACATGGAGATCACCGTTGATGGAGTCAGTCTGTTCCTAATAAAATGAAGAAGCACCGAATTAAATTCCCAATAAAGGGACTACGAAAGTTTCCACGGTATAACTACATTACTTCACCTACACTATTACCCCTCAGATGAAATCTTGAAAGAAGGAAGACTCAGTATAATCTCCATATGCAAAAATTAGCTGCGTTTAGGCCAGTAAATCTTGACTAATTTTAAAAGGGTTTTTCATCCTCCGAATGAAATGTAATCATTGTTAATTAGATGTTTTCTGTTAACAATATCGCTATTCCCTACATTACCTGCTCACACAT